>JAVIAB010000092.1:171879220-172161720 GCA_032433765.1 Megaustenia siamemsis | reverse complement strand
AGATTGAAGATGAGAGAGAGTGTATGAGAGAGAAAGGGAGAGAGAGAGAGAGTGTATGAGAGAGAAAGGGAGAGAGAGAGAGAATTATGTTAAAGTTCTTGTAACAATTTACATAGTATCAGTGAGGACAATTGAAGATGAGAGAGAGAGAGTGTATGAGAGAGAAAGGGAGAGAGTGGAGGGAGAAAGAAATAGAGATTGGGATACATTATGCAACGTTATGACAAAAATTATATTCCAAACAAATATCATCTGAAGTAAAAACATTGTTAATACAACAAAAAGACAAAATCTGGGAAAAAAATAGGCCCAAGGATTTAACACACGGTAATAATAATAATTAATTTAAACGAACAAAATATGATAAATTAACTAGGAGAAAATTGCTACGTTAATTAACATACAAATAGGCACATATTCTTGCAAAGTCAATGCCCATAGCTTAGCTTCATGAACAATTATATGTTAGCTGAATTTGCATAGACAGGACACGCACTCATTAGCTAAAGTTGCTAACTTGTTAGCTCATTACACAGGTTGATCAGCATAAAGATATTTAGCTGCCAGTAAATGCAAACAATTTACAACATAACAGGTAACGCCTGAAGCCAAAATATGAGTCATTGATTGTTTCGGCTAAAAATTGAGGACAGATTGAATGAATCTGAGAATGAAGAAGACCAGGAGCGAAAAAAAAAAATGTGTTTCTGAACAAACATCTTACAGTTATGCTTCTTTTCTTCCTACAGTTTTCTAAAAACCTTAATCTTTCTGATTTTCTCACACACACACACAGACAAAAAATAAATTATTCATAAGTATAAATGATTTATTTATGACAGAAGTCTACGCGAGAGCTATAACAAAATTAATTTTAAGGCTTTTTGTGTTTAAATATTTAAGCTCTTTAATAACATTTAAACATTTTTATGTTTTATATGTCAAATTTAGATATGGCCGCGTGCTCAATTTATTCTTTCAGCTTTGACAAAAGACTATTATATATTCTTTATTGCCAATCAAATGTCCTGGATATACTTTGGTATTATTGGAAATTGTGATCTGTATATTGTTTATGGCAAGTAAAATGGCTTATATAAAGAGGATATATGAGATATTCTTGATATTCATGAACATGTCTAGTATATACTGTCCATATATTTTAAATAGTGGCTTGACTACTTTCGTGCTAAAACAAGGCGCACGACAGCACCAGAAATGAAGTAACCAACGAATCATAGCTGATGGTTTGTGCCTGCATCAGCGAACCAGAACCATCCAGACCATAATCCACCTTTTCGTGGTGCCTCCAGTAACAGACTAACCAGTCTAGTCTGAACAAGTGAGTGGGAATTGAAAGGGAATTAACCAAGTACTCAAAAGTTCCATGCTGAAGTCGGATGTGTTGGGCCGAAAAGAGCAAATATCATAGTTCTACTGCAAACTACAACACAACGCATACATGACTCGACATTCATTTAATGGTAGATGACGTAGAGATGCACTTCTTTAGTCATAGATTAAACACAAGTAAACATTAGTGACATAAATCTGATATCTATCTATCTATCTATTGACCTTTCGAGCCGTAACCGGCCCATAGGGCGTAGACCAAGATACACCTTCTCCTATATGAATTTTTGTTCTAGCAGTTTTCTTTTAAAGATATTTTATCAAATCTCGCCATCTGTCTCTGTTCTGTGCAAGCAGTTCTATCTCATTGAGGGAGCCGATTCCTGCTGCTCTTGCCTCTCTCATCAATGTTCTTCTCAGTGTCTCCATGGGTCTTCCTCTTTTTCTTTTACCTGTTGTTTCCCATATGAGGGCTTGCTTTGCTATTCGATTATTATCTCTTCTCATCACATGTCCAACGTATGACCATCGTCTTTTCTTTATTACTGAAGATATTAGTGGTTGATTGGCGATTTCTCTAATTTCCTCGTTTGTTTTGAATTCGTTCCATTCTATACCAAGTATTTTCCTTAGACATTTATTTTCGAATGCGTTCAACTTTGTTTCTATATCTCTTGTTGTTTTCCAGCTTTCACACGCATACGTAAGGGTTGATAGTACATTTGATTTGAATAGCCTAAGTTTTGTGTTTGTGCTAATGAGTTTTGATTTCCACAACTTTTCAAGGCTTCTGAAAGACATTGCTGCTTTAGCCAGTCTGATTCTAATTTCTTTGCTCGTATCCCCTTCTCGATCAATGTGACTTCCAAGATAGATGAAGTGATCGATCTCTTCTACTGGAAATCTGATATAGAACATCTACAATTATTTATGCTAATGATCCATTTAGAAAAGATTGTACAAGTGCAAGTCTCATTAAGTAACTGCATGGAGGTGGCACCTGTGCCGAGCTGAGCAATGTTTTCGTTGAACTTCAAAGGACTGACGTCCAGCAGTGTCAGAAAAAGCATTTTCAAGAAATAACGATAACTCTATCAACTATTTGATATCAAAGATGGATTTGAGTATTGGAAAATTATTGGATATCCCCGGACTTTCAGTTTAAAAGACAAGATTCAATGAAAATAAAGGCACAACAACATAATAAAAATACACGGTCAATTTACAAACTATAACACAGTATGAAAAATATAACAAACACAAATGAAGCAAAATTTAGCAGATTCGAATAATTACTTGACTGTCCCACGATGCTTGAAACACCGAGAACCGCTGGAAGCCAAAATGCACCACCACCGGAAAGCAAATAAGATTGCAAAAAATAAAATATAAATTAGAATTAGGAAGATCTGCACACACGCTGCGTCACGTGTCCTTATGGTATAATTTAGGCCAGGAAGGCTGTTCAAAAAATATTCAGGTCATAAAGATAAGATAATAAAAACATCATTGATATAGGAAGGATGGATATAAAATGAAGAAGAAAAAAAACCTGCCCTGAGGGTTCGCAATTAGTTAGACTTGACTTTCTTCCTATCATATTTGTCAAAGATCACAGTTAGTGACATTTCGTGATGGGAATTTACTTTCATCAGTTGCCTGTAGTGTGTTATTATTTTGCTCAACTCTGTCACATGTGCAGTGCTGTGTGTAAAGAATAAGAAGCGAATATTTGTTTGGCAAACTAAAGCCATTTTTTGTAATTAAGTTGCAATGTATCCTACACTGAGCCCATTAAATACCAAAAATATGAGAAACAAATGAGGAAAAAGAGCAAAAGATTACTTTTTTTTTCAGTTAATAATATAGTCCAATTACAATTCAGTAAGATCTTTGTACTTTGTAACTCTATGACTTCCTGATTAGGGTATGAACTTTTTGCTCTTTTGAGCTGAACATCTTTTTTGCTGCATCGAACAAACATGATTTTTTTCCCTTCTCAGATTAAACCAACTACCTCAACAGTCTAGCTGTAATAGATCGTTCTTTTAAGGTTCTCAGTGTTTTTATCATCATTGTTTTGTAGTCTATCATCAACATTTAAGTAAAAAAAAAAAGAAGAAAAACAACAAAGAAGTATAATTGATTGAAGATATGATCAAGGGAAGGAGATAAATACTAGAAATAGCAGATACTAGAGTTAAAAGAATAAAAAAAAAACACCTGAACCACAATTCTTGAGAAATAGTGACAAAGTAACCACAAAACACGGCGTGGACTTTACTATATACAGATCAGGGCTAGCCAAATAACGATAGACTGCAAGTAGAAGAGCTCATATACTTAGGAAATCTAGGACAAACGTCATTTCAAAATCTGCAGATATAACTTTAAAGATGCAACAAAGCTTGTCAAATCATTGGATAAACGTCATTTCAAAATCTGCAGATATAACTTTAAAGATGCAACAAAGCTTGTCAAATCATTGGATAAACGTCATTTCAAAATCTGCAGATATAACTTTAAAGATGCAACAAAGCTTGTCAAATCATTGGATAAACGTCATTTCAAAATCTGTAGATATAACTTTAAAGATGCAACAAAGCTTGCCAAATCATTGGATAAACGTCATTTCAAAATCTGTAGATATAACTTTAAAGATGCAACAAAGCTTGCCAAATCATTGGATAAACGTCATCACTAACGTCCAACCAAAAAAAAAAAAAAGCATAGAAGCCAAATAGGCACTCTACAACAAATTCTTCGTTTAATTAAAGAAAACAAACTCAGGACTCGGATTCCCTACCAAAGAATAATCAGACAAATAACTAAAACCAAAATGAAATAAGTCAGCCGCATGACAGGAAACAGCTGGGAGATAAGGTCAGAAACGAAGAAGTGAGGAGAAAAAGCATGGGGCGACTTTCCATATTGATAACATAAAGAAAGAAAGGAAAAATGGTTTGAGCTCGTAATAAGATGAGATCAGAATAGGACACAATAAGCCTTTCTACAAACGTTACGATTTAATCAGATTCAAGGGCCCACCTCGAACAAGATAGATTGACAATATATTAGAAACGCTAGGAAACAAAACAACAAGATAGGCCAACAAAAGAGGAAAAGACCGCAAACAATGAATCCTATGAATTCAGAAAGGTAAAAGTAGAAGAAAAAAAAGGGGGGGGGGGAAGAAGAAACAGACGAATTGCTGTAAAGGTGGGGGTAGGGGTGGGGAAAGAGAGGTCACGGCCTATTCAGCTGGTGTCATCTGCCCATTTACCGAGATATATAAAGCAATTATTATTTTTCTCTAAATAATGAAAAGTAACAAAAAGGAGTCGCCTAATTTGAGAATATTGCTACCGTAACTTGAGCAGGCTATCAAATGTATTTGAAACAATTAGTGTAAGTAAAATTTGAATGAAATTAACACACTTACAAAAATGAAGAAATTAGAAACTAGACGCAATAGGTACTGAATAGACATGATTCACTTTAAAACAAGTGTAAAACATTTAATAAAATTAGAAGGCAATGAAGATAATTAAACAAAACATAATACCAGCGAAATAGATTATTCATTGTCTGGGAATAAGGAAATAAAAACAGCTACAAACAAAGCCTGCAGTTACTAGAAACTTCGTTGCTTTGTCTTTACCTAAACCTGTGAAGAGGTTAACATTGTCGATCCTTCTAGGGCCGCAACCATTGCTCTCAGTTTACCAGTCATTCAATGCTGCTGTGAACTGGCGATTGTGGTACTCTTCATTCGTTGCTGCTGTGAACTGGCGATTGTGGTACTCTTCATTCGTTGCTGCTGTGAACTGGCGATTGTGGTACTCTTCATTCGTTGCTGCTGTGAACTGGCGATTGTGGTACTCTTCATTCGTTGCTGCTGTGAACTGGCGATTGTGGTTCTCTTCATTCGTTACTGCCGTGAACTGGTGATTGTGGTACTCTTCATTAGTTGCTGCTGTGAATTGGCGATTGTGGTACTCTTCATTCGTTGCTGCTGTGAACTGGTGATTGTGGTACTCTTCATTAGTTGCTGCTGTGAACTGGTGATTGTGGTACTCTTCATTAGTTGCTGCTGTGAACTGCGATTGTGGCACTCTTCATTAGTTGCTGCTGTGAACTGGTGATTGTGGTACTCTTCATTCGTTGCTGCTGTGAACTGGCGATTGTGGCACTCTTCATTAGTTGCTGCTGTGAACTGGCGATTGTGAGACCCTTTCATTCGTTGCAGCTGTGAACTGGTGATTGTGAGACCCCTTCATTCGTTGCAGCTGTGAACTGGCGATTGTGAGACCCCTTCATTCGTTGCAGCTGTGAACTGGCGATTGTGGTACTCTTCATTCGTTGCTGCTGTGAACTGGCGATTGTGGCACTCTTCATTAGTAGCTGCTGTGAACTGGCGATTGTGGTACTCTTCATTCGTTGCTGCTGTGAACTGGCGATTGTAGCACTCTTCATTCGTTGCTGCTGTGAACTGGCGATTGTGGCACTCTTCATTCGTTGCTGCTGTGAACTGGCGATTGTGGCACTCTTCATTAGTTGCTGCTGTGAACTGGCGATCGTGAGACCCCTTCATTAGTTGCTGCTGTGAACTGGCGATTGTGAGACCCCTTCATTCGTTGCAGCTGTGAACTGGCGATTGTGGTACTCTTCATTCGTTGTTGCTGTGAACTGGCGATTGTGGCACTCTTCATTAGTAGCTGCTGTGAACTGGCGATTGTAGCACTCTTCATTCGTTGCTGCTGTGAACTGGCGATTGTGGCACTCTTCATTCGTTGCTGCTGTGAACTGGCGATTGTGGCACTCTTCATTAGTTGCTGCTGTGAACTGGCGATTGTGAGACCCCTTCATTCGTTGCTGCTGTGAACTGGTGATCATGAGACCCCTTCATTCGTTGCTGCTGTGAACTGGCGATCGTGAGACCCCTTCATTCGTTGCTGCTGTGAACTGGCGATCATGAGACCCCTTCATTCGTTGCTGCTGTGAACTGGCGATCATGAGACCCCTTCATTCGTTGCTGCTGTGAACTGGTGATCATGAGACCCCTTCATTCGTTGCTGCTGTGAACTGGCGATCGTGAGACCCCTTCATTCGTTGCTGCTGTGAACTGGCGATTGTGAGACCCCTTCATTCGTTGCTGCTGTGAACTGGTGATCATGAGACCCCTTCATTCGTTGCTGCTGTGAACTGGCGATCGTGAGACCCCTTCATTCGTTGCTGCTGTGAACTGGCGATCGTGAGACCCCTTCATTCGTTGCTGCTGTGAACTGGTGATTGTGAGACCCCTTCATTCGTTGCTGCTGTGAACTGGTGATCATGAGACCCCTTCATTCGTTGCTGCTGTGAACTGGCGATCGTTAGACCCCTTCATTCGTTGCTGCTGTGAACTGGCGATCATGAGACCCCTTCATCGTTGCTGCTGTGAACTGGCGATCATGAGACCCCTTCATTCGTTGCTGCTGTGAACTGGCGATCATGAGACCCCTTCATTCGTTGCTGCTGTGAACTGGCGATTGAGGTACTCTTCATTCGTTGCTGCTGTGAACTGGCGATTGTGAGACCCCTTCATTCGTTGCTGCTGTGAACTGGCGATTGAGGTACTCTTCATTCGTTGCTGCTGTGAACTGGCGATCATGAGACCCCTTCATTCGTTGCTGCTGTGAACTGGCGATCATGAGACCCCTTCATTCGTTGCTGCTGTGAACTGGCGATTGAGGTACTCTTCATTCGTTGCTGCTGTGAACTGGCGATTGAGGTACTCTTCATTCGTTGCTGCTGTGAACTGGCGATTGAGGTACTCTTCATTCGTTGCTGCTGTGAACAGGCGATCGTGAGACCCCTTCATTCGTTGCTGCTGTGAACTGGCGATCGTGAGACCCCTTCATTCGTTGTGGCTGTGAACTGGCGATCATGAGACCCTTCATTTCTTTGAATTTGTCAGTCCAGGTCTTTTTTTCCCCCGACTTCTGACATTTCTTATAATTTCTTGGAAGTTAGTTCCTGTCACACTTAGCGACATATGTGCGTCGTCTCCGATTTCGCTTCTTTGTGGTGGAATAAGGAATAAGGACATTATTACATTAATCATTTTTTTGTTGGATTTTTAAAATGAATATTTGTTGGTAAGTGCTATATATATATGCAACATTTTGGACTTGGCAATAACATTTAATATTAAACAGATTTTATTTTTAATCGTAGTTCTGCCAATATGGTCCACGTTTCGCAAGCATTAAGGAAGATTGGTGTAACAAGGAATTTGATCAATTTGATTTTAGATCTAACTATGGAGACGTTCAGCGACTCACAGCTGACGATTGGAACTAGGATCGGTGAACTAGAACTAAAGGTAAAGGTCAAGTACGAGACTTGAACCGGCGTGTTTGCACGCGAGTTTACACCCATATGTGCTCGGCCGCCTATCCAGAAATGTTCGGAGATTTCTGTATAGTGTCGCCTCAAGCATCAAAACTTAGATGCGAGGCGACATTCCTCACCTTTCCAGGGTAATACCCTGGTACCCATTTCTGTCAACGGTTTAGTCGACCATGGGTGTATTTTTTTTTTCCAACCACGAATACAACTCACATTGCTTCCAGCGGGAATCGAACACGGGTTCGAGGCTACCCAGGCCCCCACAGAACTATAACTATTCAGATCCTTCTCCAACTCTTTGCGGTTCTCCTAGAACCAGACCAACTAGTCTAGTCTGGCCAAGTGATTAGGATCAAGAGGGAAGGCACATCGGTCAAAAATGCTGTTTTGAAGTCGGATGTTTTGAGCCAGAAGGAGAACATTTCACAGTTCTACTACAAATCACAACACAATGCATCCATACCCTTAACGTCCTTTTATGGTCGGATAATAAAGAGGTCTAACAATGCCTGTAGTGATTGGGTGATAACAAAGAGGTCGGATAACAAAGAGGTCTAACAATGCCTGTAGTGATTGGGTGATAACAAAGAGGTCTAACAATGCCTGTAGTGATTGGGTAATAACAAAGAGGTCGGATAGCAAAGAGGTCTAACAATGCCTGTAGTGATTGGGTGATAACAAAGAGGTCGGATAACAAAGAGGTCTAACAATGCCTGTAGTGATTGGGTGATAACAAAGAGGTCGGATAACAAAGAGGACTAACAATGCCAGTAGTGATCGGGTGATAACAAAGAGGTCGGATAACAAAGAGGTCTAACAATGCCTGTAGTGATCGGGTGATAACAAAGAGGTCTAACAATGCCTGTAGTGATCGGGTGATAACAAAGAGGTCGGATAACAAAGAGGTCTAACAATGCCTGTAGTGATCGGGTGATAACAAAGAGGTCGGATAACAAAGAGGTCTAACAATGCCCGTAGTGATCGGGTGATAACAAAGAGGTAGGATAACAAAGAGGCCTAACAATGCCTGTATTGATCGGGTGATAACAAAGAGGTCGGATAACAAAGAGGTCTAACAATGCCTGTAGTGATTGGGTGATAACAAAGAGGTCGGATAACAAAGAGGTCTAACTATACCTGTAGTGATTGTGTGATAACAAAGAGGTCGGATAACAAAGAGGTCTAACAATGCCTGTAGTGATTGGGTGATAACAAAGAGGTCGGATAACAAAGAGGTCTAACTATACCTGTAGTGATTGTGTGATAACAAAGAGGTCGGATAACAAAGAGGTCTAACAATGCCTGTAGTGATCGGGTGATAACAAAGAGGTCGGATAACAAAGAGGTCGGATAACAAAGAGGTCGGATAACAAAGAGGTCTAACAATGCCTGTAGTGATCGGGTGATAACAAAGAGGTCGGATAATAAAGAGGTCTAACAATGCCTGTAGTGATCGGGTGATAACAAAGAGGTCGGATAACAAAGAGGTCGGATAACAAAGAGGTCGGATAACAAAGAGGTCGGATAACAAAGAGGTCGGATAACAAAGAGGTCTAACAATGCCTTTAGTGATCGGGTGATAACAAAGAGGTCTAACAATGCCTGTAGTGATCGAGTGATAACAAAGAGGTCTAACAATGCCTGTAGTGATTGGGTGATAACAAAGAGGTCGGATAACAAAGAGGTCTAACTATACCTGTAGTGATTGTGTGATAACAAAGAGGTCGGATAACAAAGAGGTCTAACTATACCTGTAGTGATTGTGTGATAACAAAGAGGTCGGATAACAAAGAGGTCTAACAATGCCTGTAGTGATCGGGTGATAACAAAGAGGTCGGATAACAAAGAGGTCGGATAACAAAGAGGTCGGATAACAAAGAGGTCTAACAATGCCTGTAGTGATCGGGTGATAACAAAGAGGTCGGATAATAAAGAGGTCTAACAATGCCTGTAGTGATCGGGTGATAACAAAGAGGTCGGATAACAAAGAGGTCGGATAACAAAGAGGTCGGATAACAAAGAGGTCGGATAACAAAGAGGTCTAACAATGCCTTTAGTGATCGGGTGATAACAAAGAGGTCTAACAATGCCTGTAGTGATCGAGTGATAACAAAGAGGTCTAACAATGCCTGTAGTGATCGAGTGATAACAAAGAGGTCTAACAATGCCTGTAGTGATCGGGTGGTAACAAAGAGGTCGGATAATAAAGAGGTCTAACAATGCCTGTATTGATCGAGTGATAACAAAGAGGTCTAACTATGCCTGTAGTGATCGGGTGATAACAAAGAGGTCTAACAATGCCTGTATTGATCGGTTGATAATAAAGAGGTCTAATAATGCCTGTATTGATCGGGTGATAACAAAGAGGTCTAACAATGCCTGTATTGATCGGTTGATAACAAAGAGGTCTAACAATGCCTGTATTGATCGGTTGATAACAAAGAGGTCTAACAATGCCTGTAGTGATCGGGTGATAACAAAGAGGTCTAACAATGCATGTATTGATCGAGTGATAACAAAGAGGTCTAACAATGCCTGTATTGATCGAGTGATAACAAAGAGGTCTAACAATGCCCGTAGTGATCGGGTGATAACAAAGAGGTCTAACAATGCCTGTAGTGATCGAGTGATAACAAAGAGGTCTAACAATGCCTGTAGTGATCGAGTGATAACAAAGAGGTCTAACAATGCCTGTAGTGATCGGTTGATAACAAAGAGGTCTAACAATGCTTGTAGTGATCGAGTGATAACAAAGAGGTCTAACAATGCCTGTAGTGATCGAGTGATAACAAAGAGGTCTAACAATGCCTGTAGTGATCGAGTGATAACAAAGAGGGAAGCAAGAAAGCCAAATCTGTAGTGTGTTCACAAATATTTGCTGTTGTTTACAAATGTCTTTCTCAGCATTGGTGAAATAACAATTGTTCTGTTTCTTCTTCTTTCCTTCCTCATTTCCCTTTCAGCGTCGAGGGGAGATACAATTTGTGGTATTTTGCTCTTCTGTTCGCCTCTGCTGCTGTTATGTTTCCTAGTGCTTCTAATATTCCATCCATCCATCTTTTTAGTGGTCGACCCTTGAGTCTTGTATTCTCGCAACGTTTATTGCTGGCTCGCTGTGTTGTGTTTTGATTACTCTGCTTTGTCACGTGGCCAAACCATTTTATCTGTTGTTTCTTTATATATTGTATGGCGGGGGCTATTCCTAGCTTTTTTCTCAGTTCTTCATTTCTGATCTTATCTCTCAGACTGTCACCTGTCATTCTTCTAACACATTTCAGAGGTTATTTTTATTATTGTTCTTGCATCTAGGGTCCAGGACTAGAGTCCATTGGCACATGTATAATTGATAACATAACAATTGTTGAAAATACATATTTGTATCATTGTCAACTAAATGGCACACATTTTTCCTCATTTCAGGTAGTTAGGAAATATGTTTGCTTCTTCGAGGTGTAGAAATACTCATATATCATAATCCTAGCTTGGTTACTATTTATGAGTTTTAAATATCATATTGTGGTAGCATTCACCCGGCCATTCAAAATAACGAATTTCAGGTTTCTTATAAAATCCTAAACAAACTTGCATATCATAATCATTATCATCATCATCATGTGCCATACCGGTCGGTGTAGACGATCACGTCCTTCCACAATCTTCTTTCTACAGTGCATAGTGTCACTTCTGTTGCTGACTGTTTTCCATGTCATGACACCAAGCTAATCTTCTTTCTTTGTCGTCCTCGATCTCTCTTTCCTTTATTTTAGCATTCCAAGTATTCTAACATTCCTCTATTCATAATGTGTCCGAAAAATGTTGATTGTTTTTTTCTGATGTTTTTTTTAGGAACTCCCTTTATGTGTTGGCCTCTTTGACAACTTTAGAATGTCTTCATTGATCATTTTAGCTGTCCAGGGAACTTTCAACATTCTTCTGAGAAATCCCATCTATGTGGCCTCTAATCGTTTTTTTTTCATTTGTTTGTCTACTGTCCATGATTCGCTTGCATAGGTCAGAATAGGCTCTATATAACTTGCATATAATGAACGTAAACTTTTAGCGCGTCTAAATATAATCTGCGAGACTCATAAATAATAACCAAGCGAAGATTACGATATATTTCTATATCTCGAAGAAGGACAAATCTATTCTAATTACGTGACAGGAGGGACAAAGTGGTGTCATAGAGTCCACAATGATATAAATATAAATATGTATTTTCAACAAATTTTACTTCACCAATGCTGAGAGATGTTTTTTTTCAAACAACGACAAACATTTGTGAACGCTCTATAATTATACAAGTAGAAAATATATAAACAGAAAAATACAAGTTGAGGAATTTAAATACCTAGAAAGTTTAGTGACAAACGACAATTCATAAACAGAAGAGATAGACTCAAGTTGCAACAAAGCTTGTCAAATCATTGGACAGCTATCACCACTATTGTCCAACAAAGAAATAAATCTAGAGGCAAAATGGGCACTTACAATGCAATCTTCATCCCAACGTTGTGCTACCAATGCCAGTCCTGGACTCTAGATGCAAGAACAATAAGAAAAATAACCGCTACAGAGATGAAATGTGTTAGACGAATGACTGGAAAAAGCATGAGAGATAAGATCAGAAATGAAGAACTGAGGAAAAAAAAACTAGGAATAACCCTCGCCCTAAAATATATAAATAAACGACAGAGTATATGGTTTGGCCACGTGACAAGGCAGAGTGATCAAAACACAACACAACGAGCCCTCAATAAACGCTGCGAGAACACCAACCCAAAGACCGATCACGAAAAAGATGGATTGACGGACTATTAGAAGCACTAAGAAACATAACAGGCGAACATGCGAGCAAAAGACTGCAAATTATATCTCCCATCGACGCTGAAACGCAAATGAGGAAGGACAGAAGAAGAAGAAGACTATAATTATGATATACCTATATTTTTTAATTGGTTTAATTTGTACACAACTGTCGTGGTATGTGGTATTCATGTTATTTTTTAGGTTTGGAATCGTGATACGATGCAATCGCACCCGGGCTTGTTAATTCACTAGCATTTTCCCAGTCTACGCCAATCGATTCTCATCTCTGTATTAATGCACCCAAAGTTATTAAACACTAACATAGCATTTTTGTACCACCTTTGATCTCAGCACGAAATTTTCATAAATGTTTTATCAAAACGTTCTGTTAGACCACTAGCTCTTGATGTACGTCAGCAATTATTACACATTGTAGGAAAAGTCATCACCGTAAGCGCATTGACATTTATTTTGTAATAAACATACCTTTAAAAGGCGCAATTTGTAGTGATGACGCAAATCTATTTCTTAAATGAAAATTAATACTGAGAAGAAGAAGGAAGACGCATGCAAACAGCTGAGAAACGATCTTATTTAAGTTAGTTAAAAACAGTACTCAGATTTCTGAGATTCGTTTTCTTTGTCCATAAAAGAACACGTATGTCCTCGTACTAAAGGATTTGCTGTTTTGAGAAAAAGAATATAATGTAATTATATTTATTTATAACAATAATCATTTTTTTGTCATAGAGACTTAGAAACTACATTTTGCGCGTTAATCCGATTTTCCATGGCAGCCGTGTGCGCAGGGGTCCCTCGCCGCGCAGGCAGATAACTCTGATTTCGGTGGTACTCATTCGAATAATGAGTTTTTACATCGATGAGTAATTGATGTTTCAAGCTCGCTGCTGAGATCAGGGGTGGTTGTCGTAGAGAGAAATCACAAATAAAAATCTCAACTAGTGCAGCCGGGAATTGAACTCACAACCTCTCTGTCTCGAGAACGGCGTCTTGCCTCGAGACCAACGAGTTTCGTAACCCTAATGTAACATTAACAATAACGCCTGTCGTCGCGTTATCTACATAAAGTTGTAACAACTTTGAACTTGTGCTAGATAAGTTTTCAAATCATTTCTACCAGCACCAGAGCTGGAAGTTGTTAGCGACCCACAGCTGATGGCTTGCGCCAGGATCGGTGAACCTAAACGATTCAGACCCTGCTCCACCTCTCCGCGGTGCCTCCAGTAACAGACTAACCTGTCTAGTCTGGCCAAGCGTGCAGGGATCGAAGAGGGAAGACAACCCGGTACTCAAAAATGTCGTGCTGAAGTCGGATGTGTTGGGCCGAAAGGCGCAAATATAACTGTTATACTGCAAACCACAACACAACGCAGACACGTCCACTACGTCCTTGTAAGGGCGGATGATGAAGAGGAATATTCTAGTCTTCCATGATACTCTAGAATACTTTAGTCATCGGGCGAACGCAACCAAGCAACCAAATCATTTCTGGTCAGAGGAACACGTGTGTCGACTTATATTATTTTGTAAACTCAGTAATCAAACCCGGGCCGTTCGAAAAACACACAAGAAGCGGTTTATTCTTGTTCGAGACAGGAAGAAGCCATTCGGTGCCAAGACTGGTGAGGATGCGGCATCATGTTGTCCTGCCACGCAAGAACGATGGTAAATTGGAGACGTGGTACAGAGTCTAGACAGAAGAAATCTTCAATAAGGATATCAGGAAGGTGAAGAAGCGATGGAAGATTGGAGACGTGGTACAGAGTCTAGACAGAAGAAATCTTCAATAAAGATATCAGGAAGGTGAAGAACGATGGTAAATTGGAGACGTGGTACAGAGTCTAGACAGACGAAATCTTCAATAAAGATATCAGGAAGGTGAAGAACGATGGTAAATTGGAGACGTGGTACAGAGTCTAGACAGACGAAATCTTCAATAAAGATATCAGGAAGGTGAAGAAGCGATGGAAGATTGGAGACGTGGTACAGAGTCTAGACAGAAGAAATCTTCAATAAAGATATCAGGAAGGTGAAGAAGCGATGGAAGATTGGAGACGTGGTACAGAGTCTAGACAGACGAAATCTTCAATAAGGATATCAGGAAGGTGAAGAAGCGATGGAAGATTGGAGACGTGGTACAGAGTCTAGACATACGAAATCTTCAATAAGGATATCAGGAAGGTGAAGAACGATGGTAAATTGGAGACGTGGTACAGAGTCTAGACAGACGAAATCTTCAATAAAGATATCAGGAAGGTGAAGAACGATGGTAAATTGGAGACGTGGTACAGAGTCTAGACAGACGAAATCTTCAATAAAGATATCAGGAAGGTGAAGAACGATGGTAAATTGGAGACGTGGTACAGAGTCTAGACAGACGAAATCTTCAATAAAGATATCAGGAAGGTGAAGAAGCGATGGAAGATTGGAGACGTGGTACAGAGTCTAGACAGAAGAAATCTTCAATAAAGATATCAGGAAGGTGAAGAAGCGATGGAAGATTGGAGACGTGGTACAGAGTCTAGACAGACGAAATCTTCAATAAGGATATCAGGAAGGTGAAGAAGCGATGGAAGATTGGAGACGTGGTACAGAGTCTAGACAGACGAAATCTTCAATAAGGATATCATGAAGGTGAAGAACGATGGTAAATTGGAGACGTGGTACAGAGTCTAGACAGACGAAATCTTCAATAAAGATATCAGGAAGGTGAAGAACGATGGTAAATTGGAGACGTGGTACAGAGTCTAGACAGACGAAATCTTCAATAAAGATATCAGGAAGGTGAAGAACGATGGTAAATTGGAGACGTGGTACAGAGTCTAGACAGACGAAATCTTCAATAAAGATATCAGGAAGGTGAAGAAGCGATGGAAGATTGGAGACGTGGTACAGAGTCTAGACAGAAGAAATCTTCAATAAAGATATCAGGAAGGTGAAGAAGCGATGAAAGATTGGAGACGTGGTACAGAGTCTAGACAGAAGAAATCTTCAATAAAGATATCAGGAAGGTGAAGAAGCGATGGAAGATTGGAGACGTGGTACAGAGTCTAGACAGAAGAAATCTTCAATAAGGACATCAGGAAGGTGAAGAACGATGGTAAATTGGAGACGTGGTACAGAGTCTAGACAGACGAAATCTTCAATAAAGATATCAGGAAGGTGAAGAACGATGGTAAATTGGAGACGTGGTACAGAGTCTAGACAGAAGAAATCTTCAATAAAGATATCAGGAAGGTGAAGAACGATGGTAAATTGGAGACGTGGTACAGAGTCTAGACAGACGAAATCTTCAATAAAGATATCAGGAAGGTGAAGAACGATGGTAAATTGGAGACGTGGTACAGAGTCTAGACAGAAGAAATCTTCAATAAAGATATCAGGAAGGTGAAGAACGATGGTAAATTGGAGACGTGGTACAGAGTCTAGACAGAAGAAATCTTCAATAAAGATATCAGGAAGGTGAAGAACGATGGTAAATTGGAGACGTGGTACAGAGTCTAGACAGAAGAAATCTTCAATAAAGATATCAGGAAGGTGAAGAACGATGGTAAATTGGAGACGTGGTACAGAGTCTAGACAGAAGAAATCTTCAATAAAGATATCAGGAAGGTGAAGAACGATGGTAAATTGGAGACGTGGTACAGAGTCTAGACAGAAGAAATCTTCAATAAAGATATCAGGAAGGTGAAGAACGATGGTAAATTGGAGACGTGGTACAGAGTCTAGACAGACGAAATCTTCAATAAAGATATCAGGAAGGTGAAGAACGATGGTAAATTGGAGACGTGGTACAGAGTCTAGACAGAAGAAATCTTCAATAAAGATATCAGGAAGGTGAAGAACGATGGTAAATTGGAGACGTGGTACAGAGTCTAGACAGAAGAAATCTTCAATAAAGATATCAGGAAGGTGAAGAACGATGGTAAATTGGAGACGTGGTACAGAGTCTAGACAGAAGAAATCTTCAATAAAGATATCAGGAAGGTGAAGAACGATGGAGGAAGTAAATCGCTTTAATGAAGATAGTAGAGAAGGAGTCAGTTCACACCAGTTGGTCACGTATGTGCCTTGACTACTTTATCATCATCTTCCCGCATGTTCTTTGCAGTACGTTGGATTCACCACAGCCCGTCTGAAAGAATCTCTGTCTCTAAGCCAGATCTCTAACTTCTTCTGTTGTTATGTTCAGGGTCTTTTTGATGTCTTGAAAACACTTTCTTCTTGGTCTATGCGTCGTCCTGGAACCATGACTTCTATTACTTCTCTTTCCATGACTTCTATTACTTCTCTTTCCATGACTTCTATTACTTCTCTTTCCATGACTTCTATTACTTCTCTTTCCATGACTTCTATTACTTCTCTTTCCATGACTTCTATTACTTCTCTTTCCATGACTTCTATTACTTCTCTTTCCATGACTTCTATTACTTCTCTTTCCATGACTTCTATTACTTCTCTTTCCATGACTTCTATTACTTCTCTTTCCATGACTTCTATTACTTCTCTTTCCATGACTTCCATTACTTCTCTTTCCATGACTTCTATTACTTCTCTTTCCATGACTTCCATTACTTCTCTTTCCATGACTTCTATTACTTCTCTTTCCATGACTTCTATTACTTCTCTTTCCATGACTTCTATTACTTCTCTTTCCATGACTTCTATTACTTCTCTTTCCATGACTTCTATTACTTCTCTTTCCATGACTTCTATTACTTCTCTTTCCATGACTTCTATTACTTCTCTTTCCATGACTTCTATTACTTCTCTTTCCATGACTTCTATTACTTCTCTTTCCATGACTTCTATTACTTCTCTTTCCATGACTTCCATTACTTCTCTTTCCATGACTTCCATTACTTCTCTTTCCAATCCGCTGTGTCTTTTGACGTGGTCATATTATTTGAATTTACTTTTCAGAATGGTGTTTATAATCCAGTTCATTGTAATGTTATGTCTTTTAAAATGTCTTCATTGCTCTTTTCCCTTATCGGATGTATCTTAAGGATTTTTATGTAGCATTTTGTTTTAAAGGAATCGATTTTTTTCCTTGCTATTTTCGAAATCGGCTCAGTCTAACTAAGTGCACAACTTTGTGACCAGCCCTTGTAATTACTATCATTAGTTCTACAGTCCACCTTTTATGTTGCCAGTCAAAATATTAATTTTTTGTCTGCCCCTGCCTCGTTTACATTTTCTACATCTGACGTTCACTCAACGACCACTCCTTTTCAACATCTGCCCTTAAGAGGGCGTTTTGTAAGCGTTAAGCGTTGATGTTTGCTGGAAAAGCTATGCTGTTTGCGTGTTTCGGCACAAAGCATTCGACTACAGCATCACGTTTCCGAATACTTGGTTGTATTCCCTCATCTATGATAACTGTCATAGCTAGATTGGTTAGTCTGTTTCCATGGGCACCATTGACAGGTGGAGCAGGGTCTTCATCAGCAATTTTGTTCGCCGATTCTAACGCATTCAGTCAGCTATGATTCGCTGGCTTATTTCAGCCCAGATGCTTTTGGGCATCACCAGCTTGTACTTTCCTTTCCAAAATGATCGACCGCGAGTAAGTTTATCGCAACTCTCTATACGTCAAATAATATCATTTGCCTCATTGAAAAAAAAAGATCCTACAAACCAGTCAAATATAGTTGTCATAAATGAAGAATCTAGTTGAAACAGAATCCCATCGGTTCGATGGCAGGAATGTAAAACCGAAGTATTTTTACATAAATAAAACCTTAAATAAATTAAGAAAATTAATTGTCAGCACGTTAAACGGTTGTATCCATTTTTAAATCGTAGAAATCTAACTCGATATTATGATAACACGATACAATTTATTGATCAATTAAAACTAATATAAACAGAAGAAATGAAATGAGCCAAACATAGCTGATATAGCATTTGAGAAAGTAACAAGGAATGCAAATGATCAAGCTTTTAAAACAACTAAAACTGAAAAGAGAACCACTAAACACAATTCAAGAAAGTCAAATTAGATTTTTGGGGCATGTTAAAAGACACAGCAGTCTACTAAAAGTAATTTTGGAAGGGAAAATACAAGGTAAAATAGGCAGAGGCAGACCAAGACTAAGACGGACGAGTAACATCAAAAGATGGACAAGTCAGTCCATGACAACCTGCACTATCAAAGGAAGAGATAATTTTATGCGGTGACGGCTCTCAATGATGATGAACAAGAAATACATAATTAAATACGTGGAAGCATATTTTAAAACACAATTGTCGCTGCTGACATTGTTTTTTATTTGTTAAATATGGTCATGATCTATATTACTGGAACTAGCAGTATTTGGGGACACAAATTTAAAATCGAAAATTTGGCAACACTAAATACTATGTATAGTATCAAAGAAACAATTATCAACAGCAAGCAGCATAAAAATAAACAAGACAAATTTGAAACAAGTGCAACGCGTCAAATACTTGGGCACAATAATAGCATCAGATGGAAGATACACCACAGATATAAAAAGTAGAATAGCTCAGGGCAAAATAGCATTTCAGAAAATGAAAAATTTCTTATGCAACAAATCTATGTCAATAGAAGTGAGAAAGAAAGTTCATCGGTGCTATGTAGAACCAATTATGACCTATGGGAATGAATCATGGACAGTAGACAAACATATTGAAAAAAAACGATTAGAGGCCACAGAGATGGGATTTCTCAGAAGAATGTTGAAAGTTCCCTGGACAGCAAAAAAAAAGACCAGTGAGGACATTCTCAAAGAGGCCAACATAAAAAGGGAACTCCTAAAAAGCATAAGAAAGAAACAATCAACATTTTTTGGGCACATCATGAGAAGAGGAAAGTTGGATTACTTGGTTACAGCTGGCAAAAAAAAAAAAAAAAAAAAAGGAAAGAGAGATCGCGGACGACAAAGTTAGAAAATACTGGATAGCTTGGTGCAATAGCATGGAAAACGGTCAACAACAGAACTCATACGATGCACTGTAGATAGAAAATTGCGGAAGGACATGATCGCCTACGCCAACCGGTATGGTACATAATGATGATGATGACTATGTATAGGGTTATACGAATATTTAATACAATTATTATATTCTTCTTCTTCTTCTTTCCTTCCTCATTTGCCTTTCAGCGTCGAGGGGAGATATAATTTGTGGTATTTGGCTCTTCTGTTCGCCTCTGCTGCTATTGTGTTTCTCAGTGTTTCTATTATCCCGTCAATCCATCCTTTTCCAGATCGGCTTTTAGGTCTGGTGTTCTCGCATCGTTTATTGAAGGCTCCTTGAGTTGTATTTTGATCTTTCTGTCTTGTCGCGTGGCCAAAACATTTTATCTGTCGTTTCTTTATATATTTTATGACGGGGGTTATTCCTAGCATTTTTCTCAGTTCTTCATTTCAGATCCTTATCTGTCAGGCTGTTTCCTGTCATTCTTTTAACACATTTAATCTCAGTAGAGGTTATTTTTCTTATTGTTCTTGTATCTAGGGTCCAGGTATTGGTAGCACAACGGTGAAATGAAGATTGTACTGTAGAGTGCTTGTTTTGCCTCTAGAGTTATTTCCTTGTTGGACAATAGTGGTGATAGCTCTCCAATGATTTGGCAAGCTTTTTGCTTCTTCATTTTATTTCTGCTGTTTATGAACTGTCGTTTGTCACTAGACTTCCTAGGTATTTAAACTCCACCACTTTTTTTTAGTTGTGTGCCGTCTATAGTTATGTTGATATGCAGTTTCTCTTTTGCGATATACATGACTTCTGTTTTGTTGATGTTGATTGTCATATTGTATTTGGTGCCTGTGCTGTTGAGTCTATTGAAGTGTTCTTGTAGCTCTTCCATTTTTCCACGTATTAGTGCCTGATCGTCTGCGAATAAAAGCTGATTGATCTCTTCTGTCTCTGATGGGTTGTTATATTGAAATTAGGAAATTAAGAAATGAAAACCATCAACAATAAATGGCATTACTAATCAATGAGATATAAATGAACCCATTTGTTACATTGTTATTTACATGATACTGTTATCCAGCGCCTTTTCCCCTCTAAAAACTTGCGCCAGAGCTCCATCACCGCTACTATAAAACGAGACAATCGTAATATACAAGTCTATGAAGCTCTGGTGTCATGTTCAATGATGTTAGCTTGACAACTGATGACAGTTATTGTGTTCAATTACATATAAAATGTGTTTCACAGGACCTTATGTTTTCAAGAACACGTTCCGGACTGTTTCAGCTGAAAAAAACCTTGTTGCTATCAATACATTATAATGTTACCAAACCAGCATACTGTTATCAAAACAAGTGAAAACATGCAGTGAGCAAGTTAAATAGTTTTTACACTTTCAGTATACACTAGTACAATTGTTATTGCTGAGCACTATTGAGTTGTCAGTGGTAAAATCAAGATGATCTGTCGACTAAACTAAACTAAACTAAACTAAACTAAACTAAACTAAACTAAACTAAACTAAACTAAAAACTAAACTAAACTAAACTAAAAACTAAACTAAACTAAACTAAAATCTAAACTAAACTAAACTAAACTAAATAATTGATATTTCTGCAGATACAAGCAGAAATAATCACGATTATACATACAGTTTGACAACAAAATCATCAACAATAATACACTATGAATACACGTCTACTATGAGATAAAATAACAATAATTCAAGGGAAGTTATAAATGTGACATCACAGTCTGGCAATACCTGAGAAATCATTATTCATGAACTAGATATGAAGTCGTAATGCAGCGATGCTACTAGCAGCCATGAGTATATGAGTGAGTGGCATGCAGCCCTGATCACTTTTGTGACTATGCAATTTGCCCACCATACAATTGCTAAATCACAAAAGCTGCCAGGAAAAGCAGCAGTTAGTGGCGAAATGAAGCCAAACCAGGTTAGATAGTGGCATGGTTGTTAACTATGGCATAGCATAATTCAAATCAAGCGTTGAATATGTACAATCTGGCAGAAATATTACTGTGAGTATTAGCTCTACCATGTCAGTGTGTTATTTTATCACAAACAGTGCAGTTATACCAGTAGTAGTTGAAACAACAGTAAAATATATACACCACAGGAATTTTTAGTACAAGAAGACATACAAGATAGATTCGACGTATCAGTTTCAATCACAACTGTACGTTTGTTGGTTTAAAAAAAAAACGTAAATACACTCGTACTACTTTCAGTCATAGAGAAATTCTGTCTGTGACATAGTTACTACATACAATGTAAAAATACTACTTTTTGTCAAGAAATTCTTGGAGTAGTATCTGTATAAAATGTAAAAATACTACTTTTTGTCAAGAAATTCTTGGAGTAGTATCTGTATAAAATGTTAAAATACTACTTTTTGTCAAGAAATTCTTGGAGTAGTATCTGTATAAAATGTAAAAATACTACTTTTTGTCAAGAAATTCTTGGAGTAGTATCTGTATAAAATGTAAAAATACTACTTTTTGTCAAGAAATTCTTGGAGTAGTATCTGTATAAAATGTAAAAATACTACTTTTTGTCAAGAAATTCTTGGAGTAGTATCTGTATAAAATGTTAAAATACTATTTTGTAGTCAAAAAGAAATTGTAGGTGTTGAAGCTAGATAGAATGTAGAATCATTACTTTTAATTAAAAAGAAATTGTAGATGTAGTAGTTATATAGAATGTAAAAATATTACTTTAGTCATTATAAATTCTATGTACGGTAGTTATCTTCATTATTTTGCCTTTTTCACATCTCAATATTGGCTACCATTTCACATCTCAATATTGGCTACCATTTCACATCTCAATATTGGCTACCATTTCACATCTCAATATTGGCTACCATTTCACATCTCAATATTGGCTACCATTTCACATCTCAATATTGGCTACCATTTCACATCTCAATATTGTCTACCATTTCACAGTCTCTGGCCTTGACGCTGTCATAGGTTCTCTTGTCCATCGCTTATATTGTTAAACAAATGTAGCCGTTGTCTGTCTCTACTTTGTTCTCTTTGTATCTCCCTCTCCTAGATGACTTTCAGTAAGTGATTGTGACCCTTTATGTGCAATTTTAAAAAATCATTTGTCTTGTTCGAATTGTGTTAATGTTTTTTTCATTTTTAGCTGTTTCATAACTTAATTTTTTTTCATTTTTAGCTGTTTCATAACTTAATTTTTTTTTCATTTTTAGCTGTTCCATAACTTAATCTTTTTTTTTCATTTTTAGCTGTTTCAATTTTTTTTTCATTTTTAGCTTTCAATTTTTTTTTCATTTTTAGCTGTTTCATAACTTAATTTTTTTCTTTGTTCTTAAAAATACATTTTAGAAACAAGCGGGGAACATGAGTATTGATTAAAATAACAAAGCTATTTATATTTGGAAAGTATATGAAGCATTCAATATGATTGTGTTTTCATTGATGGACACTTGTAATGATACCATTTTAGCATTATTTTTTTAATGATAAATTACCTGTAAGTAATACTGAATCATGACAAAAGGTTTGCTAGACTAAAGCGATTGCCAAAACAAAGCTTGTTTCCCCTCTTTAATTTCCTAGGCTGAAGAATTAAAGAAACAAAAATTGTTTGCAGAAATTTAACTTTGACTTTTAAGACAACCAACTTTTTGTGTATTACAATATCCGGTGTATTGTTGTGTGTATGTGTATATATATATATATATATATATATATGTAATTTTTTACTCTCTCACTGTGTATGTGTGTATGTAACCCTCTATCTCTCTCACTGCACTCATATGTGTGAGTGTGCGTATGCATATATTTAGTTAATGTCGCCTCATTTTGACGAATTTATATCCCATTCAACCAAATGCACGTTTCCTTTTGCTAAATTAACCTGCACTGTACCCTCTTATCTTTAACGAAAATAATTAGGAACAAGAACTAAGGGGAACTACTCTGCATCTCAAAGACGTCATTGTTTTGTTTATTGCCACCACAATGGCGAACGTTCAAACCAACGCTGTGCTATCAGTGCCAGAATTGGACGCTGGACTCTAGAACAATAAGAAAGATAACGACCACCGACATGAAATGTGTCAGAAGAATGACAGGAAACAGCTTAAGGGACAGAGTAAGAAACACCGACCTGAGGAAGAAACTCGAAATTGAACCAGCCATCGAATACATAAAGAAACAACAGATAAATTGGTTCGGCCACATAACAAGACAAAAAGAACTAACAATGAATCAAAGAGCCATAAACAAACGCTACGAAAACGCCAGATTAAGAGGAAGACCGATAAAGAGATGGATAAAGGGAATAATAGAGTCACTAGGAGGGATAGCATCAGAAGAGGCCAACAGAAGAGCAAAGAATCGCAGATTGTTTCTCGTCTCGACGCCAACGGCAGCAGAGGAAGGATAGAAGAAGAAGAAGAAGAAATGGCGAACGTTGTAGTGACCGTTCTGAGAACGCTTCTCAGCTGAGAACAGTTCTTTCATTTGCTCTTTTTGCCTTGAGCTCTCTAATCCTGTCTCGACTGGCCTCTGTATCTAAATGACTTTTACTAAACAAATCACATGAGACCTCAAAAGTAAGAGTCAAAAGAGAAGCTATTCATTCTGCTATCGGAAGATACAAAGCCGGTAGAATAGTGATTAGCAAAAGTCTACACTACACTACACACACCCACACATTGCTCTGTCATACAGAAGGCTTTATAATTGGAATAGGATATACCAGCACATACACACACATAAAAGAAAGAAACAACCACACACGGAATCTGTATACCATCATTTGTATGATTATCGAACATTAAGAACATGCTATTTATTTAAACTGATATTTGCTTTCTATGTCTCTTTCTTCTCTCTCTTGGTCCCTTCTCTCATTCTGTACATTTATTCCATACATTCTTATATATATATATATATATATATATATATATATATATATATATATATATATATATATATATGTACATACACATGCTGGACACATACACACATATGAAACAACTGAATATTTGGATTATATTGTTATAAAAACGACCCTTACTGACATATGACATACGAAAACCTGACCATATGATACAGCACAGACACATAATTAATATACTATATGAGTCATGAGTGTATCAAGTTGAATTTTGCAACTGTAGACTAACCATGCGTGTATCAAGGTGAATTGTGCAACTATAGACTAACCATGCGTGTATCAAGGTGAATTGTGCAACTGTATACTAGTCATGAGTGTATCAAGGTGAATTGTGCAACTATAGATTAACCATGCGTGTTTCAAGGTGAATTGTGTAACTATAGACTAACCATGCGTGTATCAAGGTGAATTGTGCAACTGTAGACTAGTCATGAGTGTATCAAGGTGAATTGTGCAACTGTAGACTAGTCATGAGTGTATCAAGGTGAATTGTGCAACTGTAGACTAGTCATGAGTGTATCAATGTGAATTGTGCAACTGTAGACTAGTCATGAGTGTATCAATGTGAATTGTGCAACTATAGGCTAGTCATGAGTGTATCAAGTTGAATTGTGCAACTATAGACTAGTCATGAGTGTATCAATGTGAATTGTGCAACTATAGACTAGTCATGAGTGTATCAAGTTGAATTGTGCAACTGTAGACTAGTCATGAGTGTATCAAGGTGAATTGTGCAACTGTAGACTAACCATGCGTGTATCAAGGTGAATTGTGCAACTGTAGACTAACCATGCGTGTATCAAGGTGAATTGTGCAACTGTAGACTAGTCATGAGTGTATCAAGGTGAATTGTGCAACTGCAGACTAACCATGTGTGTATCAAGGTGAATTGTGCAACTGTAGACTAGTCATGAGTATATCAAGGTGAATGATGCAACTGTAGACTAACCATGCGTGTATCAAGGTGACTTATGCAACTGTAGACTAACCATGCGTGTATAAAGATGAATTGTGCACATATAGATTAGCCATGCAAGTAGTTTACCATGAAGGTCAATTGTGAAACTATAGACAAGTCACGCTTATAGTTGTAGTGTATCATCAAGATTAATTGTGAAACTATAGACAAGTCACGCTTATAGTTGTAGTGTATCATCAAGATTAATTGTGCAACTATAGACAAGTCACGCTTATTGTTGTAATGTATCATCAAGATTAATTGTGCAACTATAGACAAGTCACGCTTATTGTTGTAGTGTATCATCGAGATTAATTGTGCAACTATAGACAAGTCACGCTTGTAGTTGTAGTGTATCATCAAGATTAATTGTGCAACTATAGACAAGTCACGCTTATAGTTATAGTGTATCATCAAGATTAATTGTGAAACTATAGACAAGTCACGCTTGTTGTTGTTGTGTATCATCAAGATTAATTGTGAAACTATAGACAAGTCACGCTTGTTGTTGTAGTGTATCATCGAGATTAATTGTGCAACTATAGACAAGTCACGCTTGTAGTTGTAGTGTATGGTCAAGTTTAATTGTGCAGCTATAGACAATTCACGGTAGTAGTTGTGGTGTATCATCAAGTTTAATTGTGCAACTATAGACAAGTCACGCTAGTAGTTGTGGTGTATCATCAAGTTTAATTGTGCAACAATAGACATGCCACGCTTGTAGTTGTAGTGTATCATCAAGATTAATTGTGCAACTATAGACAAGTCACGCTTGTAGTGTATCAAGGTGAATTGTGAAACTATAGTTAGCAATGTTTGTAATGTATCATCAAGGTGAATTATTTAGTTAAAGACTGGATACTCCTACATCACATTAACAAGACAAAAAATGAGGGACTCAATATAGCTAAACTTGAAAGTAAAATCATTTCTGCCATTTATATTCTTCCTTTTCTTTTCTTTCTTAATTATGAATAAGAGTTAATGCTAGAGAAGTATAACGACATACATGATTAATTATAAAATGTGATAAAGATACTTTAAACAATTCAATGTATGAGGGCATTATATGATAGCCATATTTGTGATTATGGTAGTTATGTGAATAATGGGAATCTGAACTTAATAGTAAACAGAATGGACTTGTTCGATATGCAATACGGATAGCCTGTCGACTAATAAGAACCAGTTTTCAAATAAAAGTTATGGTAAAAGCTAGGGCAATGAAGCGCAAAAGAATGATTTGTATGTAATATTTATTCATCACGTGACAATATCAAATAAATGTGTGCTGTGAATTGTTTCTACAAGTATCGATGTAAGCGACAAGCGGGTGGCCTGACTAACAATCATAGTCATTTTGTTTTTCTGCCGAGTAGTACCTTCATTTTCTGTGGAGTAAGTGAGGCGATCTGAAATAGGCTGACCACGCGATCCTTAAATGTTTGACAAAATGTACACAAACATCATGCTACCCATATGCCACAAGATGCGATAGGTAACTTTTACCCTCTCTATCTCTCTCTCTCTCTCTCTCACTCTTTTTTCTTTTGCATAGAAACAATTACACATTCACAAACACATCACACATAAACAAACACTCATGCACACACAGAACGAGAACGAGTGAGAGAACTATAACTGATGTTGAAGACATTTACCAAATGTTGTTTACATAGACTTCTTGCTTTACTTTTTACTTTACAAACAGATTGAAACGTATTCCCCACTCCCATAGTAAAAAAGGTTGGTAACAAATACCAATATTAAACTGTTGAGAAAGTGTTTAAAGAAAGCATGCTAACCAAAGGAGGTAGTTTTATTAGCAGTGTCAAAACTGAAGTAACTTGGAGCTAGTGAGATTGAGAAATTAGCATAAGTTGATGCACTTTATAAAGGTCAAAACATGGAAGACGTGCAGTCAATCCCGTCAAAAAAAAAAAAAAAAAAAAAAAAAAAAAAAAAAATTCAGCGCTTATGAAGATGACTGAATTAAAAGTAATATTCAGTTAACGAAATGAAAGTAAGTTATCAAATCCATGTAAATGAGACCAAAAAAAAAAAAAAAAATGAAAATGTAATACCAACCTTCTGAAGTCTAGCAGGGCCTTAATGGAAGCTGGAACAGAGAGTTCGGGCCAGGTCAGGAAGTGGAACTGGGTTACGGTTCTTGTTTCATTGGTCTGCAGGTTTTTCAGGTAGAAGCTTCTGACAAGGTGGTCATCGCACCAGATGTGCTCTGATACCAGATGCACCTGTCAGATGATAGCGGTGGGGATGAACGTGTAATAGACTTGACAGGCAAGTATACAAACACCAGTGATTTTGCAATTGTCAGGCAAATAGACTGTTTATACAGCAGACATTCATTCAAGGCCCGGCATAAATTCATTCAGGGCCCAGCGTACTCTCATTCAGAGCTAAGATTACATTCATTCAGAGCTAAGCTTATACTCATTCAGGGTTAAGCTAACACTCATTCAGGGATAAGCTTACACTCATTCAGGGCTAAGCTTACACTCAATCAGGGTTAAGCTTACACTCATTCAGAGTTAAGCTTACACTCATTCAGAGCTAAGATTACATTCATTCAGAGCTAAGCTTACACTCATTCAGAGTTAAACTTACACTCATTCAGGGTTAAGCACACACTCATTTAGGGTTAAGCATACACTCATTCAGGGATAAGCATACACTCATTCACGGCGTTGCATACACTCAATCAGGGCCCAGCATACTCATTCAGGGCCCAGCATACACTCATTTAGGGTTAAGCATACACTCATTCAGGGATAAGCATACACTCATTCACGGTGTTTCATACACTCAATCAGGGCCCAGCATAAACTCATTCAGGGCCCAGCATACACTCATTCAGGGCCCAGCATACACTCATTCAGGGATAAACATACACTCATTCACGGCATTTCATACACTCATTCAGGGTTACGCATGCACTCATTTAAGGCCCATCATACACTCATTCAAGGCCCAGCATACACTCATTCAAGGCCCAGCATACACTCATTCAGGGCCTACCATACACTCATTCAGGGATAAGCATACACTCATTCACGGCGTTTCTTACACTCATTCAGGGCCCAGCATACACTGAATCAGGGCCCAGCATACATTCAATCAGGGCCCAGCATACACTTATTCAGGACCCAGCATACACTCATTCAGGACCCAGCATACACTCATTCAGGACCCAGCATACACTCATTCAGGGTTACGCATGCACTCATTCAAGGCCCAGAATATACTCATTCAGGGCCTAGCATACACTCATTCAGGACCCAGCATACACTCATTCAGGACCCAGCATACACTCATTCAGGGTTACGCATGCACTCATTCAAGGCCCAGCAGACACTCATTCAGGGCCGAGCATACCACTCATTCAGGGTCCAGCATAGACTTATTCAGGGCCCAGCATAGACTTATTCAGGCCCTGATTTAGGCGTAGGCTAAATAAGCTACAGCTTAGGGCCTCACAATCCGAGGGGGCCTCACATTTTAAAAATATTGTAATCCATGATAGAAACCTTCCAGTATTACTTTTTTAAGAGCGGGCCTCAACGTTTCATTTAGCCTAGCCAGCTTGGGGCCTCACAATGTCTAACTACTGGCCAGCACTCGTTAATTGTTTTATTATTGCCACCTCTTTCTTTTCTTTTCATTTCTTTTCTTTTAATTTCCTTGTCTTGTATTACCTTGTATTTCCCCTTTCGGCATTCAATTTTTGTCCTTTCCCTCTATTACTCGTCCTAAGAATTCTTTCTTTCTTTCTTTCTTTCTTTCTTTCTTTTTTTCTTTCTTTCTTTCTTTCTTTCTTTCTTTCTTTCTTTCTTTCTTTCTTTCTTTCTTTCTTTCTTTCTTTCTTTCTTTCTTTCTTTCTTTCTTTCTTTCTTTCTTTCTTTTTCTTCTTTCTTTCTTTCTTTTTCTTTCTTCTTTCTTTCTTTCTTTCTTTCTTCTTTCTTTTTCTTTCTTCCTTTCTTTCCTTATTTCTTTCTTTCTTTCTTTCTTTCTTTCTTTCTTTCTTTCTTCTTCTTTCTTTCTTCTTTCTTTCTTTCTTTCTTTCTTTCTTTCTTTCTTTCTTTCTTTCTTTCTTTCTTCTTTCTTTCTTCTTTCTTCTTTCTTTCTTTCTTTCTTTCTTTCTTTCTTTCTTTCTTTCTTTCTTTCTTTCTTTCTTTCTTTCTTTCTTTGTTTATTTCTTTGTTTCTTTATTTCTTTCTTTCAAGTTGCTTTCTCTCTTAACACTCTCTCTGTCACCCACGTACACAAACATACTCATACAAGACCATAGCAAACATGCGAAGCGTTAGCGAAAGAGATAGACAAACCTCGTAAATATGGTAGAGATCGCTGCCCTCCTCAGGCCAGTAGCGGTGGCACAAGGAAGTTCCGTCCTCAACCAGCTTGGTCAACATCACGATCACCACTGATCCTTGTTCCCAGATCATCTGTGGATGTACACGGTACGGCATCTCTACTGATGTAGTAGCGGTACAGAGTGAGATAGTGATAGACACCGTACAACACATCATCTCTACTAATACAGTCGTGGTACAGAGTCAGATAGTGATAGACACCGTACAACACATCATCTCTACTAATACAGTCGTGGTACAGAGTGAGATAGTGATAGACGCCGCACAACACATCATCTCTACTAATACAGTCGTGGTACAGAGTGAGATAGTGATAGACGTCGTACAACACATCATCTCTACTAATACAGTCGTGGTACAGAGTGAGATAGCTAAAGACACGGTACAACACATCATCTCTACTAATAAAGTCGTGGTACACAGCGAGATAGTGATAGACACCGTACAACACATCATCTCTACTAATACAGTCGTGGTATACAGTGAGATAGCTAAAGACACGGTACAAAACATCATCTCTACTAACACAGTCGTGGTACACAGTGAGATAGCTAAAGACACCGTACAACACATCATCTCTACTAATACAGTCGTGGTATACAGTGAGATAGCTAAAGACACGGTACAAAACATCATCTCTACTAACACAGTCGTGGTACACAGTGAGATAGCTAAAGAGACGGTACAACACATCATCTCTACTAATACAGTCGTGGTATACAGTGAGATAGCTAAAGACACGGTACAAAACATCATCTCTACTAACACAGTCGTGGTACACAGTGAGATAGCTAAAGACACGGTACAACACATCATCTCTACTAATACAGTCGTGGTATACAGTGAGATAGTGATAGACACCGTACAGCACATCATCTCTACTAATACAGCCGTGGTACACAGTGAGATACTTAAAGACACAGTAGAGGAAGATACGGTTAGAAAATGTAAAGCCAATTGAAAAATGGGAACATAAGAGTAATTGAGGTAATTAAATATGAGAGAAGATGATAAAGAATAAAGTGAAGGCAGCTGAGACACGATAAACTATATTACTGACAGTGTAATTGAAGTTTTTGAAAGAGAAGAAAATTGAGATAAGAGTGAACAAAGGTAACTGATGTTACTGAATATGAGGTAAATTGAAGTAAGAGAAAGAAAGGGTAATTATGTTTTTTTAAATATGTGTAAATGAGGTACAAGAAAAAGTAGGTAAATGAGGGGTAGTCATAGTGAAGGCAAAAGAGGAAACGAAAACGAGGGTAATTTAAACAAGAAAATATGAGGTTAACTTAGATCAGACAGACACACACACACAGAGGTAGAAAGAGGGAGAGAGAGAGAGAGAGAGAGAGAGAGAGAGAGAGAGAGAGAGAAAGAGAGGGACTAGAAAAATTGAGAATTGTTGACAATAAAGTTAGAATATGTCAAAGTAAATTGAGAATGAAACTTAAAGCGAGAGTGAAACTGAAAGCGAGAGTGAAACTGAAAGTGTAAACGACAGTGTATTCGACAATACCAGAAATTATAAGGTGAGGATATAGTGAAAAACAATCACTACTACAATATATATATATATACGAGTATATATATATGTATATTAGAGGTATATATATTAGAGATACATATATTAGAGAACATACAATGAGGTTTGTTGATACAATGAAATAATCTCATGACATAGCAGATAAAGGTAATAAGATAAACTGTGTAAATGTGGGGCAATATAATAAGATAACATTATTTTAATTATTACGTGAGAAAGTATACAAAAAGTAAGGCAGCACGTATCTTATGTCTAAACACATTAAGAGTATTTGATGCATGAGAATTGGAGGAATGATGAAGAAATATTAAGGTCTGGTAGTTAAGGTAACTTGAGAAGGCATTTAAGACGAAAATAAAGAGAGGTGTGAAATATGATATTCTGAACAACGAAACATAATACAGAAATATAATATACCACACAATTGAAAATAAGAGAATCTGCGTAAAGAGAAATGGCATAATACAGATAAATGAAAAATTAAAGAAAAGAAACATGACATTTAGCAAAAGAGAAAAGGAGGAAAATATTAGAAATGATAAGCATGATATCTAAGTCTAGTGAACATTTTTAAAAGAGAGACTCGATAATCGGGACAAGAGAAATATTAAAGGAGAGAAACTAACTCCAAGTATAAGGGAAAATGAAAGTGTTTGAGAATAGACATTATGCTATTTAATACAACCGAAAACATGCATTTTAAATAATAGAAAATTTTATAGACGATATAAGTTGCCGATATTTGTGACAAGAAATGGTGATGATATTTGTGACAAGAAATGGTGATAATATTTGTGACAAGAAGTGGTGATGATATTTGTGACAAGAAGTGGTGATGATATTTGTGACAAGAAGTGGTGATGATATTTGTGACAAGAAATGGTGATGATATTTGTGACAAGAAGTGGTGATGATATTTGTGAAAGGAGAACACGAGGACAAAGCACGTACAAAGATAGCAATGGTTTGCGATAAAATAAAAAAAAAATGCATAATTAATATGATGTAAAACATGTGAAAGATACATAAAACAAGAATAATATATGAGCCATTTTTTTTTAAACTCGGAAAAGTGATAAGATGATAATAGAATATGACGATTAATTACTGACCTGCCAGAAATCAGCCACAGTATGCGGAAGTGGACCTTGGGTGGAGATATAGGCTGGATTTCGTGGATCATGGTCAGTCTGAAACAAGAAACAAAAAATGCCACTTTATACAAAGTGCTACAGCGAACTGATTAGTTAGTTAAGACTGTGAAGTTAACTGTTTAGTTAGTTAAGACTGTGAAGTTAACTGTTTAGTTAGTTATTTGACTGCGGCAGCCAACTAAAAGAACAACTGGCCCTTTTTTGAATCCCCAAGAAAAAAGACGAAAAAGAAGACCAAAATATTCTTGGGAGAAGACAGATGGAAGCAGAGATGATGATGACGGAGAAGACAGATGGAAGCAGAGATGATGATGACGGAGAAGACAGATGGAAGCAGAGATGATGATGACGGAGAAGACAGATGGAAGCAGAGATGATGATGACGGAGAAGACAGATGGAAGCAGAGATGATGATGACGGAGAAGACAGATGGAAGCAGAGATGATGATGACGGAGAAGACAGATGGAAGCAGAGATGATGATGACGGAGAAGACAGATGGAAGCAGAGATGATGATGACGGAGAAGACAGATGGAAGCAGAGATGATGATGACGGAGAAGACAGATGGAACAAGCAGAGATGATGATGACGGAGAAGACATGGGATGATCTTAAACGAATAACAAGGAACAGAACGGCTTAGAAAGCGTTTGTTGGAGACCTATGCTCCACAGGGAGCTGACAGGTAGAAGAAGAAGAATCTGCAGCTGACACTGAATCATTCATAAATCAGTGGAGATATGTAGAATTTTTTAAAAAATATAACATTGTACATAAAGAGCAGTTTGTAGAGACTAATGTCATCAAACAATATTTGGAGCATCCCGGGAGAGTTATCCTTCTTTTATATGCAATGGCTACCTGAGACCAGCCAATAGTATGCTCTACATAAAGAGCAGTTGGTTTCATTTCTACATGTTAATAGGTTTAAACAACCTTTGTACCTTGAAATATTAATAAGATAAGTTACAAAATAGTATATGAGATGGGAGTTTAACTATAAAACTTGACGGGTTCTGATTGAAATATATTTTCAGAGACATAAATTCGACATACTTTGTCATAGGCATACACCCTATTGTGCACAACCTGTTTCGATTTATTTCAGTTACCCTTCAAAACTGTTAAAGTGTGTTGCCTGAAGTGATAAACCGTAAGCTATTTATATGGCCCTCAGGAATGCATAGTTAATGCACATTCTAAAATAGCAAAAATAACAGCGGAAAACAAAAATGCTTCGAATCTTGTATTCTCCTCATGGAGATAAAGGAATAAATGATCGACGACGAAATAGAGGAATTAAAAAAAAAAACAAGTAATAACTAGACGTGGTTGGGAAAAGCTAAAAAAATATCGAAAAACAATGGAAAATAAATGCAGCTCACATACCCAGTTGTGGGCAGAATAAATAGCCATTGTCAATCAAAACGACACATGCTGGCGATCATTACCTCATGATTTTATGAAATTAACCAAAATAGCATGATACCTTATATGCTATTTTATTAAACATCAAATAATAGAACCATCTTCTTGAATATTCACTTTGTCATAAACCAAGAAAGTACCAGCACTAAAGTAATAACTGTGAAATCAAACCAAGAAGTATCAATCTAACTAAAAGAAAACAAACTATGAAGCATAACTAGGTAGTATCATCGTAACTAAATAACTGATCGTAAATCACGATAAGACAGTATCAGTACAAACACTAATTAATACTAACAGCTTTATAGACATTTTACAAATCTTGATTTTAAAAAATCACCCCCGTAATCCTCGGAGATCGTATCAATATAACGAAAGAATAAACTCTATGCACATATTGTCAAAGTAGAACATCGCTTCATACGTAGCCGTTATCACTAATTATAGACGGCCTACTGTTACGAGATCATCTCAGCAAGTCATGGACGCCGTATTTTTAGAAGTTGCTGCAAGGCAAAAAAAATATTTCGGCATAATAATATATATCAGTACTCGCTGGTATGAATAAACACATATATCGGTACTCGCTGGTATGAATAGACATATATCAGTACTAGAACCGTTCATTATAAGTAATTATTGTACGTTATTATTTCAGGGAATCAATCATCAATGGTGAAGATCATGATTCATTAGAAACACGTACAGAACCTGAATTGTCTCTTTGTGATAAGAGAGTGAAATCCAGAAGTAATTAAAGGTAAAAAAAAATCAAATCAAATATGCTTGTTCTCAACAACATATCTTTAATCAATAGATTCATCTTTGTTTGTTATTACGGACTAGGACAGGCTAATAAGACCAGAAATAATGAGGTTTAAAATAAAGGTTTCATCTCCTCCTATGAGATGACAACATAAGGTTGAAGCCATTATGGATTTATAAGCAGAACAAATGAAGGAAAATATGTTAACATATAAAGATATTAATAAAATGGTAAGAAGAATACAATGGTAGTAAATGAAAATACAAAGTCAACATGATAGATTAAGGTGCTATTATATACAAGGAAAGAAGTGTAACATTTCCCAATCTGTGAAATACAATTAACGAAATATAAAAACAATTATTACGGCATCGTACAAGTTTCTAGAAAACACACAAGATCACATAACAAGGATGCTTTACGTAGGCAGTAAGAAGGAGATATTTATAGCATAATTACATCTGTCACTAGATGTGAATATTGGCCATAAATTAATTTTAAAAAAAACAAAAAAAAAACAAAACAAGAGATCTTCGTTATAAATAAGCAAACAGTGAAGGACGGCGCTGAATATTAAATGGTTTTGATCATTTAAACAGACTAAAGACGAGCTGACAAAGAAAACTCATGCAAACATGAGTCAATTAAATGAAACCAAAGAGAGCTTGAACTTCGATTTGCTAACTTCCCCATGTCCTGTAGGTATTTATTACGCTCATGATGGAGTCATTTCTTTTCATAGTTCTAGGCAAGGTCTCTTCTGATATCCCTCTTTACTATCTAGTGTGAAATGCCTGAAAATGAAAAGAAATACTGTTTCCATTCGTTTTGATTAAATGTTCTATAATTCCACATCACTTGTTTTTCTTGGTGAAAATTGAATTATATTCTTGGTTAATTCCTTCGTGTATATTTAATGTGTGTTTATTTGATTTGAAATCTTTCCAGGTAGTATACATTACAAACGTTTGTTTTATTTGAATTCTGCTCTAGTGTTGTAGTTGACGTATAGATTTCTGACTTTTCATTCAATAAGTCGGAGTTGATATTACACAGGAACTGAAGGTAAACTGCAGGCTAATAAGGTGTACTAAAGATGTGGAAGAGGTAGAGGTAGACAAAGGGAAAAGATGATGGATGGTTTGACGGTGTGGCACTGAAAAAGATGATGAAAAAAATGGATGGTTTGACGGTGTGGCACTGAAAAAGATGATGAAAAAAATGGATGGTTTGACGATGTGGCACTGAAAAAGATGATGAAAAAAATGGATGGTTTGACGGTGTGGCACGGGAAAAGATGATGAAAAAAAATGGATGGTTTGACGGTGTGGCACGGGAAAAGATGATGAAAAAAATGGATGGTTTGACGGTGTGGCACGGGAAAAGATGATGAAAAAAAATGGATGGTTTGACGGTGTGGCACGGGAAAAGATGATGAAAAAAAATGGATGGTTTGACGGTGTGGCACGGGAAAAGATGATGAAAAAAAATGGATGGTTTGACGGTGTGGCATGGGAAAAGATGATGGATGGTCTGACGGTGTGGCACGGGAAAAGATGATGAAAAAAATGGATGGTTTGACGGTGTGGCACGGGAAAAGATGATGAAAAAAAAATGGATGGTTTGACGGTGTGGCACGGGAAAAGATGATGAAAAAAAATGGATGGTTTGACGGTGTGGCACGGGAAAAGATGATGAAAAAAATGGATGGTTTGACGGTGTGGCACGGGAAAAGATGATGAAAAAAAATGGATGGTTTGACGGTGTGGCACGGGAAAAGATGATGAAAAAAAATGGATGGTTTGACGGTGTGGCATGGGAAAAGATGATGGATGGTCTGACGGTGTGGCACGGGAAAAGATGATGGATGGTTTGACGGCGTGGCACGGGAAAAGATGATGGGTGGTTTGAATGTGTGGCACGGGAAAAGATGATGGATGGTTTGACAGCGTGGCACGGGAAAAGATGATGGATGGTTTGTCGGTGTGGCACGGGAAAAGATGATGAAACAAATGGATGGTTTGACGGTGTGGCTCGGGAAAAGATGATGAAAAAAATGGATGGTTTGACGGTGTGGCATGGGAAAAGATGATGGATGGTTTGACGGTGTGGCACGGGAAAAGATGATGGATGGTTTGACGTTGTGGCACGGGAAAAGATGATGGATGGTTTGACGTTGTGGCATGGGAAAAGATGATAGATGGTTTGACGGCGTGGTACGGGAAAAGATCAAGGACAGAACCTTTACACAGCGCACACGATCGAGGGTGAACACGATATTTCACATCTTTAGGTAGGGACGTTCAGTGGATGAAAGGGCTGGCGTCAAGACTTGTAATGTCACATGGAATGACAGCGGCAATGGATGAACTGCTAACGCCAGGGGTTTTATCCAAAACTGATCAAGATCCTACTCCAGCCCCTTAAACATGAGAAAAGCCACTCAGACTGGCCAACCAAGAAGGGATAGGGATGAAAGAGCAGAGACAGTCAGGAACTCAAAGTGTCATGATCAAATTGAAAGCTCTGAGCGAAAGGGACATATAACTCAGCTTGCTATAAAAATCACAAGGCGTTGGCTCAACGTTCAATTAACACCCTTACAATGTTGTTCGATAAAGAAATTAGATATCGGGCCAAGGAAGGAGACTCAAATATGCCATGGAACCTTTTGTGATAGAAACGATCTGGCATAATTGTCAAAACTGTCGCAGGAGTTACATTTTAAAAAAATGGCTAAACCACAGACACATTCTACAACAATGGATCCACCAACACTTCAACATCAGTGATGGGAGCGTGGACGCCGGGATTCAGGTAAGTCTTTCGCTGAAGTGATTCACCTCCAAACTTCAATCTCTGCAACACGACCTAAAATAACTATCAAGAATGCAAACTAAATCCGAGATTTCTATGAGCTTGACACATGTCCTCGATGGTTCTATCTTTAAATTGAACTCATATATGGCTGGGGGATACATATACATATTTATAGTCTACATTGCCAAACAACATACAGAAATAAAACAAGACCAGCTCCATACTCCGCTTGCTTTCACGTACAAAACACACTGCTGGGCATTTCGATTGTTACAAGTAGTTGGTGTTGGTTAATCGACAAGAAATGTAGTAGTGTCTACCTCGTTGGTTCTATAATATCTAAATTATAGGCTAATATATATAGACATGGGAGAGGGGTGGGGAGGATGTATATAAATATTGAGTCATTTGATGTTGGTAAGCAAAGTAAAGAGCGCCCATCACGCCAAGTGGCGCATAGGGATTATGGTGTTAGTGACCATAATATTTACAAACCTTCGGCACATGATTTTTGGGGTAGTGTTGTCGGTACTGCGCCCGTGCCGCTTTACTTTCCCAGAAAAAAATCCGGTACCCATTTAAGGCTGGGTGAACCTGGAAGCCGTCGATGAGATTCGAACCCGACCTCTTGTCCTTTGTAGCCCAGTTCACCAACCGCTGAGCTCTGGCGGTTTCCTATTTGATGTTGGTTAATTGAGAAGAAATGTTTACCTGGCATGAAGGGATGCAGAGCAAAGGCACCGGCATTTAAATATAAATCTTGCAGCCCATCATCAGGCTGCATACCCCTTTTGCTGAACGTTGCATTCACCACGGCCCGTCTGAAAGAATCTGTCTCTAGCCAGATATCCCACAGAATGTTGCATTCACCATATCCCGTCTGAAAGAATCTGCCCACTTGTTCTGTTGTTATATTTAAGTCACTTGGATGCCTTGAAGCAAACTTATTCTTGGTCTGCCCCTAATGCGTCGCCCATGAACCATGTCTTCCATTATTATTCTTCCCAGCCCGTTGTGTCTTTCAGACGTTGCCATAGTATTTTAAATTCCTATGTAGAATGGATTTATTAGCCAGATCTTTTCAATGGTTAAGTCTTTTAATATGTCTTCGTTGCTCTTTTTCATCATCCAAGGTATCGTAAGCTTTTTCTGTTGTATTTTGTTTCCAATGAATTGATTTTCTTCTTTGCTTTTTACGAGATTGTCCGAGATTGACAACCATATATTGCTATCATGAAGATACATGTCCTCAGTTATTTTAATGTTACTGCTTCATTGGGATTGTGCCACATAATATTCACGACATTTAATTAATTATGTCTGCTCAACGGTTTAAATAAAGACAAATTTGTCATAATATGTTAACGTATATTCAACTATTTTCTTCTTCTTCTTCTATCCTTCCATCATTGCCGTTGGCGTCGAAGGGAGATACAATCTACAATTCTTTGCTCTTCTGTTGGTCTCTTCTGGTGTTATCCCTCATAGTGACTCTAGTATTCCCTTTATCCATCTCTTTCTCTGTCTTCCTCTTAATCTGGCGTCTTCGTAGCGCCTGTTTGTGGCTCTTTGAGTCATTGTTAGTTATTCAACTACGGCTTCTATAAATTAAAATTCTGCAACAACAAAAAATGTCCTGTTGTATATTAAAAAAAAACACAAATCCAGATCTGTATAAAAATTGAAATCCTGCTTAAATTTAGAAAACCTAATTTACGTGAACACGTTACACCATATCTAAATGTCTCTAACACCCATAATAACATAATAATGTCAAACCTTCAGCAATGTTTGAACGAAAGAAGGCAACTATTCTCAAAGGTGCTACCTCCTTCTACGACCATCCCTTATTTAAACCTCGCAAATGCGATAGGTAATAATAACGAACAAATTGTATTGATTCATGAAGTACCATCCCTCTAAAGGATGCCAGGATGAACTTCTAACGCGACTTCGTGGCTTAGGATAGCTCAGTGATAGCAATAATAGCAAGGTATCCCCTAGACAGGATAAGCGAAGTCAGAAGCTAAATTATTGTGGTGCAACGAACGCTGCAATAATTACATCTTTGTCAAGGATGTCGTTAAATAAGACTAATGAGGAACGTGCGCACAGCGGGTAACTCCGTTCCGTTGTAACAAAGACAGACGGAGATCAGCGCGTAACGATCATACTGGCGAAGGATTCTGGGAAACTGAAGCAAAATCCAGCTGTTTTTTTTTATTAATCTTACTTTTGATCTTTACACAAATTTTACTTGTGATCCTTACACAAAATTTTATTTTTGATCCTTACAAAAAAATGTATTTTTGATCCTTTAAAAAAATGTATTTTTGATCCTTACAAATTTTAACTTTTGATCCTTACAAAAAATTTTACTTCTGATCCTTACAAAAAAAATGTATTTTTGAACCTTAAAAAAATTTTACTTTTGATCCTTACAAAAAATGTATTGTTGATCCTTACAAAAAATTTTACTTTTCATCCTTACAAACAAATTTACTTTTGATCCTCACAAAAAAATGTATTTCTAAACCTTACAAAAATTTTACTTTTGATCCTTACAAAAATTACTTTTGATCCTTATATAAATGTTACTTTTAATCCGTACATAAATTTTACTTTTAATCCGTACATAAATTTTACTTTTGATCCTTACAAAAAATATACTTTTGACCCTTATACACATTTTAATTTTGATCATTACAAAAAATTACTTTTGATCCTAACAAAAATTTACTTTTGATCCTTACCAATATTTTACTTTTGGTCCTCACCAATATTTTACTTTTGGTCCTTATCAATATTTTACTTTTGGTCCTTATCAATATTTTATTTTTGGTCCTTAATCGAATACTTTTATCTTTAATAATATTCGTTATTATTTTAAAGCCTGCTTTTGATTTTTCTCATGTAGTGATAAGGAAAATTAATTTGCATTTATAAACCAACTATTATCATTGGGCTTTTGTGTTTATTATTGTTTCTGGCCTTTAACTATTGTGGCGATATTGAACTTACGATGTTTTTGTAACTACTGCACTTTATTGATTGTTTTTATTAATTATGTTTTTAACACTGATCTAACTCTGCTGAATAACATCAGAATACTGAGCTTAGTTTTTTTGTTTTTAAAAGGTCATCTTTAATTGGGTTCATTGAATTTGTTTCTGGTCCCTGCTTTATGTTGTGACTTTCAGCTTTTTCTATAATAGGTTCTCTTTGGACTTTTTACACTTCTAATTACGTTGACGGAACATAGAAATGACAAAAGAAGCACACAAACAAGGTGAGAACGTTAGATTATCAGTTCAGATTCTAGAACAATCAGTAAAGCTAAATGCCACATAAATGTGCCAGACTGGAGCCAGCTTCAGAGGCACACATTTGAAGGCAATATTTAAGAAGACAATTTGGACGCGTTACTGTGAGATTCACCTGGACTTCACTTTTCATAAGAATCAGAAATCCTTATCTAAATGAATACATTTGCCACAAGAATTGGTCCCAGCTAGAGCATGTAAACTGAGGCACTTGTTGATTGTTTAATCAAATATATGGGAGACAACTAATCATGATACTCACTGTTATCGTAATTTTGGCAGCACATATAGGAGGACACAAAGTTGATGGCTACAGTATGAACTTGTACAGAACATTTAAAAGCCGCCAACCTTTAGAAACTAGCAAATACAGAAACATCATAGTCTGCAAATAAAATGGCTCACTGTAACAGAACAGCTAAAAGATGAGTGCTGGTGTCGTTACATCTAATGAAATGGCTCACTGTAACAGAACAGCTAAAAGATGAGTGCTGATGTCGTTACATCTAATGAAATGGCCCACTGTAACAGAACAGCTAAAAGATGAGTGCTGATGTCGTTACATCTAATGAAATGGCTCACTGTAACAGAACAGCTAAAAGGTGAGTGCTGGTGTCGTTACATCTAATGAAATGGCTCACTGTAACAGAACAGCTAAAAGGTGAGTGCTGGTGTCGTTACATCTAATGAAATGGCTCACTGTAACAGAACAGCTAAAAGATGAGTGCTGGTGTCGTTACATCTAATGAAATGACTCATTGAAATAGAACTGTCAAAAGATGAGTGCTGGTGTCGTTACATCTAATGAAATATCTCATTGAAATAGAACTGCTAAAAGATGAGTGCTGATGTCGTTATAGCTAATAACATGGCTCACTGTAACAGAACAGCTAAAAGATGAGTGCTGATGTCGTTACAGCTAATAACATGGCTCACTGTAACAGAACAGCTAAAAGATGAGTACTGATGTCGCTACATCTAATGAAATGGCTCACTGTAACAGAACAGCTAAAAGATGAGTGCTGATGTCGTTACAGCTAATGAAATGGCTCACTGTAACAGGACATCTAACAGGACTTTAAATGAAGAGTGAAAAGTGTAGGAAGCGATACATTGTCCGATAAGATAGATACAAAGTTAATAAGCCCAGTGGCTACATTACCCTATACCATTGACACATGTTGCCAGATGATATATAAAGCGTTTAGCTTTGATCTTATACAACGCTATGAAGTAAACCAAATAGAAAGGGATAATCAACAAAACGCGCTGCTGCTGCAAAGTTGACGATAAGGCTGATTAAAAAAATAGAGAGAATGATAAAGTAGATAGCATAGCCAGACTCATGACTAAGATACATTTCAAACGTCTATAAACAATTATCTATATTGATGCCAATAATCCAGGACATTTTGGCATACACTGTGCTAGAATAAAAGTTTTGCAGAATTTCTAGTGCTTTTTAAAATTTTATATTTTAAAATAGTTTTAGCAGTACTCCCTTCAATATTAAACAACAAATTTTGCCTCTGAGTACGTGCAAAAAAATTAAATAAATATTTTTTATCTACTTTTGTATTGCTCTTTTCACATACGCTTTCAGGTAATGTTAACAGATACATTTCTAATAACAAAACCCACAGAGATCTTATGTAATTTCACAGCTTTGCATTCTCATATAGGGCGGCCTCACGCCCTTCATGATCTCATCGTTCATTTGTAGCCGTCAGTAAACATCGATTGCAAAAGCACGTTTCCAAGGGAACAGCGAATACTTTTGTTTGTTTACAGACTTTTCATTATTCTTTTATGATCTGCACGTAATTACACAGGAAACATAGTGCAATAGCGAACTACATAATTTATATTAACATTTGAAAACACGTGATCCTGCCTAACCGTGCTTCACAACAATCTGGAACATTCGGTTACAGAAGAACGATACACAACACCACAAGCACGATCTGAACTACGGCAACGATGCGGATGAGTAGTTCCGTTGAGAGTGGCAATTGAAATGATTTGCTCGGCCACGCAAAACGTTCACCATGAAATGTTCTTTTAATGAGTTATTAGAAGAATTTCTCGGTTTACGAGAGCAGTAATTTTGGTTAAAAACAAACGAGGAACACTTTTCAATGTAGCTTCAAGGTGGAAAAAAAAGAGCCGTAATACGTCACATTTTGAACATAAAAGTTGTTGAGATTTCTATCTTGAGCTGGAAGCGAGGACATCACGTGCATTCTTGTCAGGTAACGTGCTCAAACGATGGTATGACAACCGGAAACGTGGACATTTTGGCGCGCAATTATTATTATTATTTTTTTTAAGGAAGACTAGTTAGCTCTGCACGCGCGGATCAAACTTCTGATAAACCTCGACTTCTCCTCGGTGGAAGCACGACTGGACACACAATATTGCACTTGTCGCCCCATCTGCATCTTCTCTACAACGAGTATTGATTAGATCGTGTTTAAACAAACAAAAAGGGGCGGGGATTTTTGCAGCAAATTCATAATGAAAAATCAATAACACGCAGGCAACGGTGGGTGCTATCGTACACTGGCTATAAGAAATTGGAGGACTAAACATGCATGAAAGAACAGTAAATAATATTCATTATTATAATCATACCCCATATCGACTGACAGCAATTTTTGCTTGTTGATAAAACCATCCTTAGCTTTTTGCTACATCCATCGTTCTTTCAAAAAAGGGTTGCTTCTCTGACGATATCTAGATGTTTGCTCAAAGAACTGACTTCTCTTAAAACAGATTATTCTTTGTCATCCTTATAATTTATATATATGAGATTATATTTTCTGGGTCAAAAATAAGGGGCTGTTATCATCTATATTTAAAATCCTGTAAAAATCCACGTGGAAGGGCCATGTTAGTCTCAGCGGAGCATTCATCAAAGAGGAAGGCAATTTAAAACAACACCGGGTTTTGTATTGAAACCTCTTTTTCTACATCTTCTGAGTACAATTTAGACGTCAATCTTAATAAGTTCAAAGAGATTATTGCCCAGCTACTGTGCCGTTTCTAGGCAGTGTGCGCCAGAAGTGATGACCACAAGAGCTCATTTCGAGGTAGGCAGCCTGACTCTTACTCTCTGGTGAGACTCCACGGAATGAGCACCGAATCGCTTTATTTAGAGACGATGTGTCTCCATTACGTTGCGCTTGCACGTTAGGCATATAGCCCCGAGAGCATTTTATTTCAACATATGTATGTCTGTTTTTGTCTGGTCCGAACACTTAGACCTGTTCAGCAATGCTGCCACCGAGACGGCTCTGTGGGCTATAGGATACGCAGGTCTTCTTAATACATTGCCACCTACAGCATAACTCTATGAATTATATGACACTCAGGATCCTGTGGAAAGTACCAGGTGGGGACACATCAGAGAAGCAAATTTGTACCGATGCTCTACTGATAGAAAGCTAACACACAAAAGCTCACTTATTAAGATAGTAATACATCTCGTGAGTTATTGTGTTGCTTGGTGCCAAGTTAGTCATGATTGAGTACATCTGAACTGATTCATGCAATTGTAATAACACCAACAAGTCTCAACATGCTGTTGAAAGTACATATGTCCAATAAACAAATTCCATTTCCGGGACAGCACAAAATTGTATATTCTTTGCTTAATTTAGATGATGACGGAGACTGTAAAAAGTTCTAAAAGAAAGATCTAATTTTAATATAGAGATGGAACAAACTAGTTCTAACGATAGATACATTTGTAGCAGGATAAAAAAAATATGTAGAAGTCAAATTTTGCTGAAAAATAGTACTTATATATGAAACTGTGTATCAATCAGGGAATAAGATAATATTATTGTAGTTACTGATCGTTTGAGATCATGAAACAAATATAATCTGAAACGCCAACCTGGCAGTTGTGTTCTTGTCCTGTTAATCTCATTCGTTACAAGCAACTCAATCCTAACCGGCATGCTCAGACTGACATTTCTTCCCTAACATAATTGAGATGCATAGTTGAACTGACACACAAGAACATCCGTCTGCTGGAACGACAGGGAAAATTGAAGTTGCTGAGCATAAAGGAAAAAAAAAAAAAGAAACTACAATAGAAGACATAAAATAAAAAAAACAGATGCAATGGATATAAATGAATAAAAATTATGTTTAAAATGAAGAGACGTCACGAAAGACAAGATCTCCAGGCGTGTAATCTGAAGTGGTAATGCTTAATGAGACATTTGCGTGCTGAGAGACCTGAGCTGATAATTCGTGGTGTCAGGAAGGAAAAACCGGCGTTGTCACATCTCGGTTTTTCACTCTAAAGATACCACCTCCGGACAATTATTTGGCCGTAATGCAAAGCCAGGGAGCATGCGAAGTAAAGATTAGATTGTAGTTAAGCTAGCTTGTTACGTCCAGCCTGTTATTTCTTTTGCACAGGCAGAATAAGTGCATCTACCTTCGTGTATCTTAAAACAAGATTTTCCTTCTATGTTGATTCTGCTTTGCTCAATAAACCACTCACTCGATTCATTACTCATTCAATTACCCAGTCACCAACAAAACCCCACTCACTCACTCACTACTCACTCAATCACACACTCACCCACCCACCCATTAACTCAACAACTCCCATTCCTCTCTAAATCACTTGCTCACTCACACATTCTCTTCTTCCTCTACTAATTTTTTTCCCTAATTCTCTACCCTCTTCTCCCTCGGCTTCTTTTTCCTCTTCTCCATCTTCTTCTTCTCTCTCTCATTTTATTTTCTCTCTCTTCTTCTTCACCTTCTTCCTTTTCTTTTCCTCCTACTTCTTATTTTTCTTCTTTCTCTCACTCTGCTTCTTCATCCTCTTCTCCCTCTTCTTCTTTTCCTTATCACTTGATTTTCTTCCCAATATTTGCTTTACGTGTCCAAACCGCATATCATTCATTCGAGGCTTGGTGTTCTCATTGTTGCTAACGACAAAGCTACCGTATTTGTTGGACACGTTATACAAGGGAGAAAGATTTTTTTCTTCAATAGCCTAAAACGACCAATAATGCAAGAGCTAGTTAGAGAGAGTGGAGCTGCGATAGCTCATTGGTTAGTGAACTGGACTACAAAGGACAAGGGGTAGGGTTCGATCCCAACCGACGGCTTCCGGGTTCACCCAGCCTTAAATGGGTACCGGATTTTTTTCTGGGAAAGCAAAGCAGCACGGGCGTAATACCGACCACATTACCCCAAAAATCATGTGCTGAAGGTCTGTAAAATATAGGGTCACTAACACCATATTTCCCTATATGCCACTTGGCGTGACGGGGGTACTTTACTTTTTTACTTTTTAGTTAGAGAGTAGCCAACTTAAAGGGACACACAATAAATTGGTTTGTTCACCTAGACCAGTTTTCCATGAGAAGTCCAGGATCTCACGAAAGAACTAAAACTTTTGCTTCTAAGGCACAAGTACTGAAGTTATTTCAGCTTGAGAAGAAAGATACATGGCTAGATATTGAAGTAGGTCTCTAAGATATTTTCTTGGAGAATGACACGGTGATTAATGGGACTGTGGGTATGCCCCAATGAAAAGAAGATTAGAGGCCACAGTGATGACATTTCTCAGAGGAATGTTGAGAGTTCTCTGGAGAGCCTAAAAGACCAACGGTGAAATTGTCAACGAGGCCAACACAAAGTTGGAATACTTGTTTAGTAGTAGTAGCCTCCGTCAGTCATAGCTGACTATGGGTTTTGTAGTAGTAGCCTCCGTCAGTCATAGTTGACTATGGGTTTTGTAGTAGTAGCCTCCGTCAGTCATAGTTGACTATGGGTTTTGTAGTAGTAACCTTCGTCAGTCATAGCTGACTATGGGTTTTGTAGTAGTAACCTCCGTCAGTCATAGCTGACTATGGATTTTGTAGTAGTAGCCTCCGTCAGTCATAGCTGACTATGGGTTTTGTAGTAGTAACCTTCGTCAGTCATAGCTGACTATGGGTTTTGTAGTAGTAGCCTCCGTCAGTCATAGCTGACTATGGATTTTGTAGTAGTAGCCTCCGTTAGTCATAGCTGACTATGGGTTTTGTAGTAGTAACCTTCGTTAGTCATAGCTGACTATGGGTTTTGTAGTAGTAGTCTCCGTCAGTCATAGCTGACTATGGATTTTGTAGTAGTAGCCTCCGTTAGTCATAGCTGACTATGGGTTTTGTAGTAGGAACCTCCGTCAGTCATAGCTGACTATGGATTTTGTAGTAGTAACCTTCGTCAGTCATAGCTGACTATGGATTTTGTAGTAGTAGCAAAGCAATAACTACGGAAGCAAAAAGGGCAATATACAAATCAATTTTTCTACCAACTCTGTGCTATCAGTGCCAGAATTGGACGCTGGACTCTAGAACAATAAGAAAGATAACGACCACAGAAATGAAATGTGTCAGAAGAATGACAGGAAACAGCTTAAGGGACAGAGTAAGAAACACTGACCTGAGGAAGAAACTCGAAATTGAACCAGCCATCGAATACATAAAGAAACAACAGATAAATTGGTTCGGCCACATAACAAGACAGAAAGAACTAACAATGAATCAAAGAGCCATAAACAAACGCTACGAAAACGTCAGATTAAGAGGGTGACCGAGAAAGAGATGGATAAATGGAATACTAGAGTCACTAGGAGGAATAACATCAGAAGATGCCAACAGAAGAGCAAAGAATCGCAGATTGTTTCTCCCTTCGACGCCAACGGCAACAGAGGAAGGATAGAAGTAGAAGAAGAAGCCTCCGTTAGTCATAGTTGACTATGGATTTTGTTGTAGTAACCTTCGTCAGTCATAGTTGACTATGGATCGTGTAGTAGTACTTTCGTCAGTCATAGCTGACTATGGATTTTGTAGTAGTAGCTTCCGTCAGTCATAGCTGACTATGGGTTTTGTAGTAGTAGCCTCCGTCAGTCATAGCTGACTATGGGTTTTGTAGTAGTAACCTCCGTCAGTCATAATTAACTATGGGTTTTGTAGTAGTAACCTCCGTCAGTCATAATTAACTATGGGTTTTGTAGTAGTAACCTCCGTCAGTCATAATTAACTATGGGTTTTGTAGTAGTAACCTCCGTCAGTCATAATTAACTATGGGTTTTGTAGTAGTAACCTCCGTCAGTCATAATTAACTATGGGTTTTGTAGTAGTAACCTCCGTCAGTCATAATTAACTATGGGTTTTGTAGTAGTAACCTCCGTCAGTCATAATTAACTATGGATTTTGTAGTAGTAACCTCCGTCAGTCATAATTAACTATGGGTTTTGTAGTAGTAACCTCCGTCAGTCATAATTAACTATGGGTTTTGTAGTAGTAACCTCCGTCAGTCATAATTAACTATGGGTTTTGTAGTAGTAACCTCCGTCAGTCATAATTAACTATGGGTTTTGTAGTAGTAGCCTCCGTCAGTCATAATTAACTATGGATTTTCCAGCGCCCCCTGAAATGTTTTTTTTTTTCGCCGTGTATTCTGTTTTAAAAAAAAATTAATCTGTCTATTTCTTGTTTGAGTTGAAGCTTTAGAGTGTGTTCCCAAAGATTGCGGTCTGCAGCTATTTCTCCCCAGGCTGTAGGGTTTATGTTCAGAGTCTGAATACTTGTTTACAGCTGGCAAAAAAAAAAAAAAAAAAAGAAAAAAAAAGTAAAAACAAAGATAGAGATATCGTGAACGTCAATGAGAAAAGATACTTGATAGCTTGGTGTCGTAGTACGGAAAGTAGTCAACAGAATTGATACGATGCACTGTAGGCAGAAGATTGTGGAAGGACATGATCACCTATGTTAGCTGGTTTGTACATCATGATGATATGGTATGAGATTCCAAGAATCAGGGGTCAAGCAATGTACAAATAGGATGGTCCGATTAAAACACACAAAGTATAGGCAGCGAGACATAGAATTATATTATCAGTGTTCATATTTTACACGGGAGCCGCGATAGCTCAGTGGTTAGTGAACTGGACTACAAAGGACAAGGGGTAGGGTTCGATCCCAAACGACGGCTTCAGAGTTCACCCAGCCTTAAACGGGCACCGGATTTTTTTTCTGGGAGAGTAAAGCGGCACAGGCGTAATACCGACCACATAACCCTAAAAATCATGTGCTGAAGGTCTGTAAAATATAGGGTCACTAACACCATTATAGGGTATACGCCACTTTGCGTGACGGGGGCTCTTTCATCGTCATTGAGTGCCATCTCCGCATCGAAGGTTGGCTACCATGGAGCGCCATTCCACTCTGTCTCTTGCTTTGATGGTGCAGATTGCCATAGGCTGACTTGTCCATCTTTTGATGTTACTCGTCCATGTTAGTCATGGTTAGCCATGGGGCTCTTTGCTTTTTAAAAAAAATATTTTAGACAACCTTTGTGGGAAGGACTATTTGTTTGCCAGTAGTACAGTCATGTCGATTCAGCTTTGTTTTTCTATGACACAGCAGATGACTTTGTCCTCAATGAAACTCTGAAGTTAACATAATTTAACCAGCAAAACGTCACTCAGTTACATAGTGAGTGGCAAGTGTTTCATCACAAAACACAAGATGTGAGTCCGTAAATCATAGAGTCATGTGGGCGGTGGCAATGATATCAGAGAGGCCTGTGTGTCCGTAGCTCATAGAGTCATGCCTGTGGTGGTAATGATATCAGAGGAGACCTGCGTGTCCCTAACTTATTGAGTCATATTTGAGGTAGTAGTGGTGCCGGCGGAGCACACGTGTCCCTAACTCATAGAGTCATGTGGGTGGTGGCAATGATATCAGAGGAGCCTGTGTGTCCCTGACTCATAGAGTCATGTGGGTGGTGGTAATGATATCAGAGGAGCCTGTGTGTCCCTGACTCATGGAGTCATGTGGGTGGTGGCAATGATACCAGAGGAGTCTGCGTGTCCCTAACTTATAGAGTCATGTGGGTGGTGGCAATGGTACCAGAAGAGTCTGTGTGTCCCTAACTTATTGAGTCATATTTGCGGTAGTAGTGGTACCGGCAGAGCAGGTGTGTCCCTAACTCATAGAGTCATGTGAGTGGTGGCAATGGTACCAGAGGCCCCTGAGTATACCATACCCCCTCTGGTCACTCGTTGGCTCCTCGGTTACACTTTAGTTAAGCATAATTTTTCACAACGAACAAAACGAATTATTGGCAGGTCCCTTATATGAGTCATAACGTGTTTTATTATCACAAATAAAATCTCTAAAATTCATATATTTATTGACAATGTTTTAAGAAAAATGGAAAAAATAACAGTTTATTGAATATTATAGAATTATTATTACATTACACAACACAGTTCATTGAATATTATAAATCAACGTCTGAATTTTTAAGCAATAATTTTATTAAACACAAAATTAGAAATTTAAGAATAATCGTTGAGTACAAACAAAATATAACAATATAATAAAAATTGCACTGAAGTTATCTTAGTTGAAAAAGTACACGGGAAAAGATGCAAAAGCAGATAACGATTGAAATGGACTGAAAACTTCAATAAGTTAACTAAACTTGAAAAAAGTCACAGAGCATGCCATTAAGGTAAGGGACGGCGTAGAGTGGCGTTCTTTCTTTCATTCTGGCGTTGATCCGATGACTACTAAAATAATCGATAGTCTTTCTTAAAGTCACCAGTCTATAAAAGGACGTTAAGAGGGCTTAGATGCGTTGTGTTGTGGGGTACTTGCGTCTTTTAGCTCAAATCATCCAAATTTAGGTATTTTAGAGTACTGGCTGCATTCTCTCTTCGATCTCGACTCGCTTGACCAGACTAGACTGGTTAGTATGCCTCTAGAGACACCGAAATGTGGCGGAGTAGGGTCTGAGTGGTGTCTAGTCTGGTTCATCGTTCCTGGTGCAAGCCATCAGCTATGAGTCGCTGGCAATGGCCAGCTCTGTTGCTGTCAGGATCCTTGCCTTCAAATAGCGTTCAGTCCTCGTTGTGGAGACATCACGAAATGATTACACCACACACGAACATTACATACTTATGTCGCGAATATGCTTGTAGCAACATTATTTTTTGGAATTATCGTCTTCATGTTCTATACCGGTTGGCGTAGGCGATCATGTCCTTCCAAAATTCTCTATCTGCAGTGCATCGTATCAGTTCTGTTGTTGACTTTTTTCCTTGCCATGACACCATGCTATCCAGTATCTTTTTTTCCTTGTCGTTTGCGATCACTTTTTCCTTTTTTTTTTGCCAGTTGTAACTATGAATTTCAACTTTCCTCTTCTCATGATGTGCCCGAAAATTATCTATTTTTTCTATCTGATGTTTCTTAGGAGCTGCCTTTTTGTGTTGGCCTCTTTTAATAATTTCCTCATTGGTCTTTTTAGCTATCAGGGAACTCAACATTCTTCTGAGAAATCCCATCTCTGTGGCCTCTGATCGTCTTTTCTTTTATTTGTCTACTGCCCGTGATTCACATCCATAGATCAGAATTGGCTCTATATAGCACCGTTGAACTCTCTTTCTCACTTCTATTGACATTGACTTATTGTACAAAACTCTTTTCATTTTGACAAATAAACTCTCTAAATAACTGCAACAAATTTAAAATTACATATTTTAAACCTTTTTGCTACCCACGCACTTTAGAACACCACCGCTATGCATACAATCACAAACATCATGCTACGTATGGCATTCCACACCTTCTGCCATGACTGGTTAGAATGACATATTCGACAGAAGTACGAGAATTCTATTTATCTCATGATGTCACCTCTTTTGTCTTACGTCTTTTCTCTTCTAGCTGCAATCTAATTTTATTATCGAACGTTAATGCGGTCTTTCGTAAATGTGTTTTCCATCAGTTCTATAAGTACACTCTCAGACATTATGGTTACACGTACACTCTCAGACGTCATGGTTACACGTACACTCTCAGACATCATGGATACACGTACACTCTCAGACGTCATGGTTACACATACACCCTCAGACATCATGGTTACACGTACACTCTCAGACAACATGGATACACGTACACTCTCAGACGTCATGGTTACACGTACACTTTCAGACATCATGGTTACACATACACTCTCAGACATCATGGTTACACGTACACTCTCAGACGTCATGGTTACACGTACACTCTCAGACGTCATGGTTACACGTACACTCTCAGACGTCATGGTTACACGTACACTCTCAGACGTCATGGATACACATACACTCTCAGACATCATGGATACACGCACACTCTCAGACGTCATGGTTACACATACACTCTCAGACGTCATGGTTACACGTACACTCTCAGACGTCATGGTTACACGTACACTCTCAGACGTCATGGATACACATACACTCTCAGACATCATGGATACACGTACACTCTCAGACGTCATGGTTACACATACACTATCAGACATCATGGTTACACGTACACTCTAAGACATCATGGTTACACGTACACTCTCAGACGTCATGGATACACGTACACTCTCAGACATCATGGTTACACGTACACTCTCAGACATCATGGTTACACGTACACTCTCAGACATCATAGTTACACGTACACTCTCAGACGTCATGGTTACACGTACACTCTCAGACATCATGGTTACACGTACACTCTCAGACGTCATGGATACACGTACACTCTCAGACATCATGGATACACGTACACTCTCAGACGTCATGGTTAAACATACACTCTCAGACATCATGGTTACACGTACACTCTCAGACATCATGGATACACGTACACTCTCAGACAACATGGATACACGTACACTTTCAGACATCATGGTTACACATACACTCTCAGACATCATGGTTACACATACACACTCAGACATGGTTACACGTACACACTCTCAGACGTCATGGTTACACGTACACTCTCAGACATCATGGTTACACGTACACTCTCAGACGTCATGGTTACACATACACTCTCAGAAATTATTGATACACATACACTCTCAGACACCATGGTTACACATACACTCTCAGACATCATGATTACACGTACACTCTCAGGCATCATGGTTACACGTACACTCTCAGACGTCATGGTTACACGTACACTCTCAGACATCATGGTTACACTTCCACTCTCAGACATCATGATTACACGTACACTCTCAGACGTCATGGTTACACGTACACTCTCAGACATCACGGCTACACGTACACTCTCAAACATCATGGTTACACGTACACTTTCAGACATCATGGATACACGTACACTCTCAGACATCAATGCTACACATACTCTAAGACATGAATGTTGCACATACTCTCAGACATCAATGCTACACATACACTCTCATACATCAGTGCTACACATACTCTATCAAACATCAGTGCTACACAGATACTTGTTAACATCAGTGATACATAGACACTTGTTAACATCAGTGCTAGACAGATACTTCTTAACATCAGTGCTACACAGATAATTGTTAATATCAGTGCTAGACAGACACTTGTAAACATCAGTGCTACACATATACTCTCAAACGTCAATGCTACACATACTCTCTCAAACATCAGTGCTACACATACTCTATCAAACATCAGTGCTACACATACCCTATCAAACATCAGTGCTACACAAATGCGTGTTAACATCAGTGATACACAGATGCTTGGAAACACCAGTGCTACACAGACACTTGTAAACATCCCCCTACATATCCACCGTTAAACATCACCACATCACGCGCAAGTTTAAATGAACAAAAACGAGAAAAAGACTATGAAACTTTACTGCAAAATCTTTCTTCTTCAGCACCAGGAGCACGTATAAAAGCTCACACACGTTGGAGTGTCATTATTCTCATATTCATTCTCACATGTGCATTCAAACGACATTAATGAGAGTGGGATTAGCTACTTAATCCTGAAAGCGATTTCAAAGGCGATGTTTTAAAAGCTGTTTAGTGGCTTGAAGATTTAACGTTTTCTAATTGTCCCACAGTTTGCAAAGTGAGCTTCCACACAGAATGTCAAACCTCGTGGATGGGATACCTTCACCCATCATGTAATCATTCGCATGTCATGTAAATTGGATACCTGCCTGAGTTGTAGATTTCCGCTTAAAATAAGTTGCTCACGAAATCTATATTTCTCTTTGAATATATTACAGAATTCGATCTGAAGCTTAATGCACAATGATATGTGGAGGTGATCTCTGATTCACCACATTATTTACTTATGATCTGTTTCTCCGGATATGGAAGCTGTATTCTCATCTCCAGTTCTGTCTGTCTGAGATGATAACTCATAAGAACCGTTACAGTTGGAGGTGGTTTCTGATTCGTAAAGTTATTTTGTAGTGATGATAACTTACTATTGCAATAACGATGTGATATGATTTTTGATACACCACATTAAATGATGGGAGTCGTGATAGCTCAGTGCTTAGTGAACTGGACTACAAAGGATAAGAGGTCGGGTTTGATCCTCATCGACGGCTTCCGGGTTCACCCAGTCTTAAATGGGTACCGGATTTTTTTTCTGGGAAAGTAATGGGGCACGGTCGTAATACCGACCACATTGCCCCAAAAATAATGTGGTGAAAGTCTATAAAAAAATGATGGTCACTTACACCATATTCCCTAGACGCCACTTGACGTGGTGGGGCTCTTTATTTTGTTTTTACATTAAATGATGATGATTCACCAGTGCATTAACTTAGAGCGCGGAGAGCGAGAAGAAAAGGAGATGACATTGTTAATGTTTGATTTAAATGATAGAGTTTGCTTCTACATAGTAGGGCTTAGGTGTTATCATATGATCTTGTTATTCGTGTACGGTAAATCTGGGCAACGGGGTATAAGACGATATTGCAAGAGAATCTATCTATCTATCTATTGTCCTTTCGAGCCGAAGACGTCACATAGGGCAGAACCACAATCTCAAAAACAGAAACATTGCGTGCCAAAATGGCACATAAGGCAGAGATCGCTGCTCTAAAATAAATGGCGCTGTTTCCATAACAATACTTTTTACAATGACAGCTTGTCAAGCCATCGATCAGTCTCCTTAGTCGCCTCTTACGACATGCCTGGAAGGTCACAGTGTCACTATTCTTTACCTCCCTCATAATGAGGCCCCGGTAACACACGGGATTCTGCAAGTGAATACCTGCCTAATAAAAGTACAAGATCACACCCTATGAAAATATTTGTGAAATAAAAGTACAAGATCATACCGTATGAGAAAATGTGTCTAATAAAAGTGATCAATGGCCAGTCTGCAGTCAAACACAGATCACACAACCCGTTCCAGAGAAAAGAAGACTCGTAATGTTCCATTTCAATGAACAGTCAGTCGCCTGAGGCACGATACTGCTCGCTGGCACCAAAATCATGCTGATTTAGTAGTCAGGTGATTGCGAACGAACACATGCTATTTCAGCAAACGAAAATACAGACAAGAAGGAATCACTTGAAAAAAAAAAAAACACTGTATACAAAATTCCACCAGTCCCGTATCTGATTTGACAAGGCGGCCTTCTTGTACCGCCACACCAACCGGAAGTTGTTTTTTAGAGAATATTTGAAGTACAAATTTAAAGATAGATCTGTGTTTTATAGAATGTTTCAAATACAAAGTGAAAGATAGATCTGTGTTTTATAGAATGTTTCAAATACAAAGTGAAAGATAGATCTGTGTTTTATAGAATGTTTCAAATACAAAGTGAAAGATAGATTTGTGTTTTATAGAATGTTTCAAATACAAAGTGAAAGATAGATCTGTGTTTTATAGAATGTTTCAAATACAAAGTGAGAGATAGATCTGTGTTTTATAGAATGTTTCAAATACAAAGTAAGAGATAGATCTGTGTTTTATAGAATGTTTCAAATACAAAGTGAGAGATAGATCTGTGTTTTATAGAATGTTTCAAATACAAAGTGAGAGATAGATCTGTGTTTTATAGAATGTTTCAAATATACAGTGAGAGATAGATCTGTGTTTTATAGAATGTTTCAAATACAAAGTGAGAGATAGATCTGTGTTTTATAGAATGTTTCAAATACAAAGTGAGAGATAGATCTGTGTTTTATAGAATGTTTCAAATACAAAGTGAGAGATAGATTAAGAGAATATTACAAGCGAAGGCGATCGGTGATGGAAATAGTAATCGACAGTCGACGGTAGTCTTCCAGATAAAAATAAATGCATATAAATATTACAGTGATAATGGAGAGAGATGCAAGTGAGAGAGTGTGTGAGAGAGAGGGAGAGAGAGAACGCGGGGAAAGACAATAGAAACGGATGGAGATGGTGAGAATAAAGAAAACAAAAAAAAAGACAGAAGAAGACAGATAGACATAATGAGAGAAAGAATTGAAGAGTGAGAATAGATGGATCTAAATATAGAAGTGGATTACATCTACTATAACGACTTCAATGATACATTAACATGCACATTTAATACAAACGAGGAAGATGAAACAGGCATCTACGAGACAAGTTCACATTATCAAAGCCACACAGAACTGTGAAACGTTGACAGCAGAACTACGCTAATTATAGTCATGCTGACTACCGTACTTGAATTAATTCGCCAAAGTTCCTCACTTCTAATGCCCAAATCATAACTCCAGCGTCATTAGCAATCCCTTTTAATGCCATAAAAGGTCATAGGTTAGCATTAATAGTATTCTTTCATCTCGGTTTAAACCAAATCTCGATAATTTATCGATTTGTTTAATTCGTATTCTCTTGAGCGAACAAAATGAGTAAAAAAATATATAATTTTTAGATATTTCTCGAAAACAAAAATGTTCAGGGAAAATACTGTTCTTTGTTGTTTTGTGTTCATTTTAAGAAAATTAGGCTGTCATGTTCACTAAGAAACTAATTTAGTGTTTTTTTTTTTTTTTTTTTGTGCGAGAATTTATTCTTGAATTATTTGTGAACATGCTTGAGGTGTGGGTTAGTTTTCTTTCTGATCTGACTGAAAGAGGAAATTACAATAAAAAAAAAAAAAACCAACAACAAAAGAGATAATGGAAGAAACATGTGGGAAATCGAACATACTGTGATGGAGAAAAACAAATAAAATGAGATGCAAAAAGAGATGAAGTTGCGTGTATGGTGAGTAGGTCTTAGAGAAATGAACAAAAAATATATAGAGGAAAAAAAAACGGTATGGTTAGAGCTTTACGTAATAATTGGACAACACAAATTAGAACAACGTTTCGGCCATAAAGGCCTTCAGCAGGGATAAACATACAATACACACATATATATGTATTTAGATGGAAATGAGGATGAGGTGATTTGTTAGAAAACTGAAGTAAGCGTTCATTAAATGAGAGTTAGATGGTCGTGGTTGTATGGAGGATAACGGGAAAGAAAGAAATAGAATATGGGGTATTTGTTGAGTGAGAGTTGTGTGGAATTATATGGGGTATTTGCTGAGTGAGGGTGTGTGGAATTATATGGGGTATTTGTTGAGTGAGGGTTGTGTTGAATTATATGGGGCATTTGTTGAGTGAGGGTTATGTGGAATTATATGGGGTATTTGTTGAGTGAGAGTTGTGTGGAATTATATGGGGCATTTGTTGAGTGAGGGTTATGTGGAATTATATGGGATATTTGTTGAGTGAGGGTTGTGTGGAATTATATGGGGTATCTGTTGAGTTAGTACTGTATGGAATTATATGGGGTATCTGTTGAGTTAGTACTGTATGGAATTATATGGGGTATCTGTTGAGTTAGTACTGTATGGAATTATATGGGGTATCTGTTGAGTTAGTACTGTATGGAATTATATGGGGTATCTGTTGAGTTAGTACTGTATGGAATTATATGGGGTATCTGTTGAGTGGGTATGGAGAAAAACAAATAAAATGAGATGCAAAAAGAGATGAAGTTGTGTGTATGGTGAGTAGGTCTTAGAGAAATGAACAAAAAATATATAGAGGAAAAAAATATGGACTAGAAATGAATATCAAAAAGACTAAAACTATGATCATAAACAAAGAAAATTCTCAAGACCTACAATTAAATATCACAGTTGAGGGAGGGATAACACATTTGGAGACAGTCCAGAGTTACAACTACCTAGGACATACTATAACCAATAATGGAAAATGCAAAACTGAAATAAACAAAAGAATAGGTATGGCAAAAAAGTAATTTTAATGCCATGAAAAATATACTAACAACAAAACAAATATCAGCATGGCTGAAACTAAGAATGGCAAAATGTTACATCTTCTCAATATTCCTGTATGGTGCAGAAACATGGACATTAGACAAGAAAACAGAACAGAAAATTGAAGCCTTTGAAATGTGGATTTATAGAGGAATAGGTAGAATTGGATGGAAACAAAAGATAACAAACGATGAAGTTTTAAAACAACTAAAAATGAACTGCTGAACACAATTAAGACAAGACAAATTAAATTTTTGGGGCATGTTAAAAGACACAACAGCCTACTAAAAGTAATATTGGAAGGAAAAATACAAGGCAAAAGAGGCAGAGGCAGACCAAGACTAACATGGACGAGTAACATCAAAAGATGGACAAGTCAATCTATGTCAGCCTGCACCATCAAAGCAAGAAACAGAGTAGAATGGCGATCCATGGTAGCCAACCTTCGTTGCGGAGAGGGCACACGATGATGCTGATGATGATGATGATGATCTGTTGAGTTAGTACCGTATGGAATTATATGGGGTATCTGTTGAGTTAGTACTGTATGGAATTACATGGGGTATCTGTTGAGTTAGTACTGTATGGAATTACATGGGGTATCTGTTGAGTTAGTACTGTATGGAATTATATGGGGTATCTGTTGAGTTAGTACTGTATGGAATTATATGGGACATTTGTTGTGTGAGTTTTGGATCCAGCAGCGGCATTTAATGTTTGGATGAGTAGAGTATTTGCTGACTGTGTCTGAATGCTTTCATGTAGTACACATTTGCAAAGTGAGTGTTTGATGTCAGTGATGTATTTGCTGACTGTGTCTGAATGCTTTGATGTAGTACATATTTGCAAAGTGAGTGTTTGATGCCAGTGATGTATTTGCTGAAGGGCGGTGGGATGTCAGGGAAGTAATTGCAGACTGAGTTTATTTAAATGTAGGAAGTGGCTGACTGGATATTTGGGCAGAGAAAATGTATTTCTAGCTTGGATGTTTAGAAAAAGTGAAGAACTTACTGAACGGTTGCTAAGGAGAAGAGGATGATTTTGTTGACTGGATTTCGAGACAGAGCTCTATATTTGTTGACTGGGTGTCAAAATAGGTTTCGGTAATTGTTGACAACGTGTATATAAAGAGCTCGGTAATTGTTGACTGGGTGTCTATATAGAGCTAGGTAATTGTTGACTAGGTATCTAGATAGAGCTCTATATTTGTTGACTGTGTGTCTATATAAAGCTTCAATATTTGTTGACTGATTATCTAGATGGAGCTCTGTATTTGTTGAATGAGGGGAGGGTAATAATTCTACGTTTGCTAATGAAGTCAAATTTTGTTCTCTTTGGTGGCTTGGCAGAGTACGAATGTTTGTACTGGCTGATTGCAGTTGTTTGTTGGGAGGCTTATTTCCTGATTAGTTCGGTGAAGATATTTGCATTCAAGAAATAAGTGAATTAAAAAAAAACAACTGGGCGGTCAGGATAATAACAATATTCAAAGTTATTAACACAACAACATAATTTACCATACTCATGTGCAACATTTATAACACAAATTACGAATGAAAAGGAATGCACAAGAAATAAATATTTGAACATAGAACCGTAGATGAAAAGCAAATAAATTGTACTTGTCATTTGAACGTTAGTGGCACAATTTATGTTCCACTGACAAAACAACGATAACGAAAGATCAAAAACTGAACAAAAGAAAACATAAAACATAAATTAATGTGCGTCATGTAGAGGAAACGGGAGCCGCGATAGCTCAGTGGTTAGTGAACTGGATTACAAAGGACAAGGGGTAGGGTTCGGTCCCAACCGACGGCTTCCAGGTTTGCCCAGCCTTCAATGGGTACCGAATATTTTTCTGGGAAAGTAAAGCGGCACGGGCGTAATACCGACCACATTACCCCAAAAATCATGTGCCAAAGGTCTGTAAAATTTATGGTCAATAATACCATATTCCCTGTACGCCACTTGGCGTGACAGGGACACTTTACTTTTTTTTTATTATTCAGAATCAGGGGATGGTGCAAGAAAAACCCATGGATTCAAACAGAACAATTCCCAGGAGAAAACAGCACCTGTGTGTGTCTATACATACATATAATAGTTAATATAATGAATTGAAACGGAAAACAATAGAAATAAAGGTAGAACATTCTTAACATCACCGATTTGCCAGAAGATGGCATAGCAAGAATTGACAGCCTGTTCAGTGGTGACATCTGAGAGTCGGACAGGCTAATATCGCTAACTGTATTCTCAGCATTAGGGTCCGGCCCGCTAAAAGCTAATGCACACAGATTGCGATCGTGATTGACCCCCCCTCCCCCACACCACCGCAGTCCAGCGATAGACTCGTCCCCAGATCTGCCTCACCGGGAGTAGCACATGTTGGGATTTGTTCAATGAGATGCAGCCGAGGAAATAACGAGGAGACAACAAGAGGAGGGAAGTGAAGAGAGAGAGAGAGAGAGAGAGAGAGAGGGGGGGGGTGGGAGACATTTGAATTTATGTCGAAAACGATTACTTTCTGCTTCGCAAAGCTGTAAGATGCGATAAACAGATAACTGCATGGATTCATGGATGACGCTCTGTTGTGACGTAAAACTATAAATTATGATGTGGACTGAAGGAAAAATGTACTTTATGGGCAACCATATAAACAAGATTAGGTACTTGCCTCTCACTAGAGACTCAACATATTGTTATCTCTTGATATCTTTGCTTGAGGTTAATTGGTTAGACTCTTTACATCATGAAACTGAGGGACAGAGTAGCACAAACGTTCTCAACTCATGACTCAAAGGTCACGTGCTCGTTCCCAGTTGAATTCTCAAGTTGAAGAATCTATTACAATTTCCCTCGTATAGTTATAAGGTCATAACAGACTTACTGGTTTTGCATCTTCAAATTCTGCAGACATTGTGTAGAACAGGCAAATAAATGGAGTGCTGCGGTAAAGCCGGTAGCAGGGAACAAGTGGTGGGGTGTAACATACACTCCTACAAAGTATGATGACAGTTTTACAAAAAAAAAAAGAAATTATACACAATATTTGACGTTTCGGGCAATATGCGACCTTACTCAGAAATCAGGGACAATACAAACAGACAACAAAAAGAAGATATAATCCTATTACATGTTCCAAAATAATAAAACTAATGCTAACAAGACAAGACATTGAGGAACTTGACAATTTGCAAACTCCACGACGGAATGGTGAGTGGTGAGATCACTGTCGTTAGAGATGGGTGCGTAGGACAACCACATCGACTGGACATATTATTTTATTTGGCAGGGACCACTGTCCAGTTTTCACTCCTCTGATACTTTCCCTTTACTGCCCAAAATATAAGAACCCTTTTTTCAGCTGGATGGATCTATTCTGCGATTTGGCAAATAAAAGTCGGAAAAGTGTAAGCCAAATAATGGTACCTGTTCGAGCAAAAATTGTTAAATTATAAATCAACGTATGAGGAAAACGGATGTGTCGGGTCGCAACCCCCAAACATCGCGGTATGTCGTAATCTAGCGACACAACGCATCCGCCGTTCACATAATGGAGGAACCCTAAGAAGAAGAAATAAATGTTTCAAAGGTCATCATCATCTAGTGCCGTCACAGCATCGAAGGTTGGCTACCATGGAGCGCCATTCCGCTCTGTCTCTTGTTTTGATGGTGCAGATTGTCATAGACTAACTTGTCCTTCCTTTGATGTTACTCGCCCATGTTAGTCTTCGTTTGTCTCTGCCTCTTTTACCATGTATTTTCCCTTTTAAGATTACTTTTAGTAGGCTTCTGTATCTTTTAACATGGCCCAAATATCTAATTTTTCTTGTTTGAATTGTATTTAGTCGTTCTCTTTTCATTTTTAGTTGTTTTAAGACTTCATCGTATGTTTTAGTTTTTTATCCATCCAATATTTCTTCTTAAAAATGCACATATCAAAGGCTTCAATTGTATGTTCTGTTTTCTTGTCTGATGTCCTTGTTTCTGCACCATACAGGAATATTGAGAAGATGTAACATTTTGCCATTCTTAGTTTAAGCCCTGCTGATATTTGTTTTGTTGTTAGTATATTTTTCATGGCATTAAAATTACTTTTTGCCATACCTATTCTTTTGTTTATTTCAGTTTTGCATTTTCCATTTTCCATTACATTTTGCTATTCGTAGTTTTCTTTTAGCAACCAAACAGGACAATTCTAATATATAAAATAAGGAGTCAGACAAGGCTGTGTTCTGTCGGCTGATTTGTTTTCAATTTACAGCGAACATATTATGAGATCGATCGATCGATCGATCCATCGATCCATCGATCCATCCATCCATCCATCCATCCATCCATCCATCCATCCATCCATCCATCCATCTATCTATCTATCTATTGACCTTTCGAGCCGTAGGCCGCCCATAGGACATAGACCCAGATACTTGTTCTCTTATCTAAATTTTTTTTTTATTCTAGCAATTGTCAGTCCTTGTAAAGATCTTTTATCAAATCTCGCCAGTTGTATGAGGTCAATAGTAGACTAAAAAGGAATTATTAGAATTAAAGGACTAGAAAGTCAATATAAATGGAAAAAAGGAATCATTGTTAAGATCCCAAAAAAGGGCAATCTTAGAGATTGTAACAATTGGAGAGGCGTGACACTTTTGTCAGTTGCCTCAAAATTATTCTGTAAAATCATCCTAAATAGAATAAAGGATTCAATAGATACAGTAATGCGTGAAGAACAGGCTGGGTTTAGAAAAGGGAGAAGCTGTCTTGACCACATTTTCACTCTACGACTTATATTGGAGGAACACATTGAAAAGCAAAAACCTTTTGTACTTAACTTCATCGACTTCAAAAAAGCATTTGATAGTATTCATAGAGATTCTTTGTGGAAAATTCTGAAGCAATATGGCTTACCATCAAAAATCATAAATATTATCAAAGACATGTATGATGGTTACACATGTGCAGTTCGAACAGAGGAAGGACTGAGCGAATGTTTCCCAATAGAAACTGGGGTTAAACAAGGATGTATTTTATCGCCCTTGTTATTTGGAATTGTTATGGACTTCATAATGAAGAAATGCTGCACTGGTAATAAAGGCATCGAATGGATACAAGGAGACCATTTGGAGGACCTGGACTTTGCTGATGACATAGTTCTCATCAGCAATCAGATAAAAACGATGCAGGAAAACACAAATGAACTATCATCAATAGCCAGCAAAATTGGGCTTGAAGTCAATCATGAAAAGACTAAAGTCATGAAAAGTTTAATTCCAACAAGTGACAAAATATACATGGAAAACAAACCAGTAGAAGAGATCGATCACTTCATCTATCTTGGAAGTCACATTGATCGAGAAGGGGATACGAGCAAAGAAATTAGAATCAGACTGGCTAAAGCAGCAATGTCTTTCAGAAGCCTTGAAAAGTTGTGGAAATCAAAACTCATTAGCACAAACACAAAACTTAGGCTATTCAAATCAAATGTACTATCAACCCTTACGTATGCGTGTGAAAGCTGGAAAACAACAAGAGATATAGAAACAAAGTTGAACGCATTCGAAAATAAATGTCTAAGGAAAATACTTGGTATAGAATGGAACGAATTCAAAACAAACGAGGAAATTAGAGAAATCGCCAATCAACCACTAATATCTTCAGTAATAAAGAAAAGACGATGGTCATACGTTGGACATGTGATGAGAAGAGATAATAATCGAATAGCAAAGCAAGCCCTCATATGGGAAACAACAGGTAAAAGAAAAAGAGGAAGACCCAGGGAGACACTGAGAAGAACATTGATGAGAGAGGCAAGAGCAGCAGGAATCGGCTCCCTCAATGAGATAGAACTGCTTGCACAGAACAGAGACAGATGGCGAGATTTGATAAAATATCTCTAAAAGAAAACTGCTAGAACAAAAATTCATATAGGAGAAGGTGTATCTTGGTCTACGCCCTATGGGCCGGTTACGGCTCGAAAGGTCAATAGATAGATAGATAGATAGAAAGTCAACGGTCACAACATATATAATTTGCGATATACGGGTGACACAGTCTTAACAGCAGAGACAAAGAACGAACTGCAAGAAATGAGAAACATAATAGTAAAAGAAAGCAACAAAAAATGCCTCAGTCTGAATAGTATGAAAACAGAAGTAATGGTTATATCAAAGAAACAATCATCACCATCATGCAGCATAAAAATAAACAGGGAAATTCTGAAACAAGTGCAGTGCGTCAAATACATGGGTGTATCCTGTATGGTATATGTGGTTGCATATGAACGTGATTACTTCAATCCCAAACATTTTAGTGCCTGCATCATCTATATCTGTATGTTTTTAGGTCCTGCTGTATTTTTCCTTTTTCATTGTTTGTATAGCTTTTTCCAATTCCGATTTTAAGATTTTATAACTTGATGTACATGTTATAGTTGGTTTTTTATCTCTTTCGTCATAAAATAATTCTGTAATATACTCCTACCATCGTTTAATTGTATCTTTGTTGTCTGTTCGCATTTTTCCTGTTTTGTTTGCAATACACCCGCTTTCTGTGACTTTCTTATTTTTACTAGTCATTCTCTTTTTTTTCCTATGTGCGCCCTTTTTAATTCTTGTTTATTTTCAGTAGTTTCGATTTCTAAACATCTTTGGGTGAGCTAGTCTTCTTTTGTGTTCATTTGTATAGTTTTAAGTAGGTGGGTATGTCTGTATTATTGCTATGTCGAATGGTTTTCCTTTAAATTTGAATAGTATAATCCTATCAAGGGCTAGTTTTAAGGGTATGAACTCCATTCATCCTGAAAGATATTTTAATTTAACTGTTACCCTCCCTTGTATGGCGTACTTCTAATCTTCAATAAATAATGTTTCTCAATTGATCAAGCATAATGTCAGGTTTTTTCACTTTTGGTCAAAAGAATGCATAGAATTGTTCAGGAGTTTGTGACGTTAATGACTAGGCAGATTCATTTCCCTTCCTCAATGAGTGCCTATGACAGATATTTAGTTTATGCATATTTTGATTTATTATGTTTTATAAATATCGCATGAGCAACATTATATAAGCTACTCTAATCGATTTTCAATCACGAAATGATTTAGTTTTCCCTGATCAAATTAAACCTGTTTTTTGTTTTTGTTTTTACCTGATAAGACTAGCCAGTCGAGGTGACCTAATCTTAGATCAAGAAACATTGAAATGAAAAAAGAAACTGGTTTGGATTCATACTCTGAGCATCAGACTAACAACTATCTTAATACCACAGCGGCCACCATTAATAAATAATAACAGAACTGAGTGGAAAACAGTCTTTCAGAAATTTGTAAGAGCCAAATAGAAAAGAGTTCTCCGTCGAATTAAGTGCCGTACGGTCGAGGCTTCTTTAAAAATAATCAGGCCGGTCGGATTTGTCTAGTAAATGGTTGAGCTGAATGTAAATAACTGAATTCAAGGGATTTCCGACGGTTGGTGGGCGCAATTTGGAGACGATGCCAAATGTCCATAAGTGGCAGCATTAATAATTTCCACACTAAAAAATGGAAAGTACATAAAATAAACGTGGGGGAAAAATTAGCGATAAATTGTTCCAATTGGCTGGGTCGGTGGTTGTGTGGGGTTGGTTGTGGATGAAAGTTGTGTGGGGTTGGCCGGGGTGGTGGTTGTGTGGGGTGGGCTGGCACGATGGTTGTGTGGGGTTGGGTGGGACGGTGGTTGTGTGGGACGGTAGTTGTGTGGGGTTGGGTGGGACGGTGGCTGTGTGTGGTTGCGTGGGACGGTGGTTGTGTGGGGTTGGGTGGGACGGTGGCTGTGTGTGGTTGCGTGGGACGGTAGTTGTGTGGGGTTGGGTGGGACGGTGGCTGTGTGTGGTTGCGTGGGACGGTGGTTGTGTGGGGTTGGGTGGGACGGTGGCTGTGTGTAGTTGCGTGGGACGGTAGTTGTGTGGGGCGGTGGCTGTGTGTGGTGTCGTGGGACGGTGGTTGTGTGGGGTTGGGCGGGGCGGTAGTTGTGTGGGGTTGGGTGGGACGGTAGTTGTATGGGGTTGAGTAGGACGGTGGTTGTGTATGGTTGGGTGGGACGGTGGTTGTATGGGGTTGGGTGGGACGGTGGTTGTGTGGGGTTGGGTGGGATGGTAGTTGTGTGGGGTTGAGTAGGACGGTGGTTGTGTATGGTTGGGTGGGACATGGGTTTTGTGGAGTTGGCTGGGAATGTGATTGTGTGGGATTGGCGGGGACGGTGGTTGTGTTGTGTGGGGTTGACTGGCACTGTGGTTGTGTGGGGTTGGCTGGGACTGTGGTTGTGTGGGGTGGGGCGTTTAACATGAGAAAAGTGCTACCAAAGTGGGCCGTGCCTGGAAATGTACGGCAAATTTATAAAATAAAATGTTAGCACATCATCATAAAGGGAAACATTTAAATCAAGTAATACAATTTATTAAGAAAAACATTGACATGAAAAAAGCCAGAGAGACTAAAGAGGATGGGATGGAATATATAGAAATATTTTTAAACTAAGAGCCAGGTTAAATAATAAGATGGGCAGTATGGAGAATGTGAAACTGCGTTAAAGAAATCAATGTAACAGTAGGGAATCGAGAAAAATTAGCATTTGTGAGAAATTATATGGAAAATTAATCAAGTCGAAGTTAGTCACAATAAAAACGCGTTCAATGATGCTCTTTTCTGGTTTCCAGAACTAATGTGGAAAAGGTAACAGCAAAATAAAAAAAAATAAATTTTTTTTTCTAGAAACTAGGAAAAGAGAATAATTGAACATGATTCGACTTCAGACAACATTCATATGGTTCAATAAAAGAAAACCATAGCGACAAGAAGGTAAAGCAATGAAATAATATAAACTGAGAACACAGGAACTGGAAGGGGGGGGGGGAGAGAGAAAGAGGAGAGAGAGAGAGAGAGAGAGAGAGAGAGAGAGAGACAGAGAGAGAGAGAGAGAGAGAGAGAGAGAGATACGTTTTCTTAGAGAAGAGTTCCCAGAAAAAAATTGATCTGAAATCTGTGTTTATAAAAAGGTTAAGAAGCTAAACTGATGGCAGGAACTTCGCTTTATATATATATATATATATATATATATATATATATATATATCTTGTTCTTACAGTAAAAATGAGAGATTTTGATATGAAGATGAACATAACTAATGGAAAGCTACAGAATTAGGATTGTCGCTGAAATTACAGAAGCGTTTGCAACAAAGAACTCAAGAGCACTAACATTTATTGGAAATAATTGTTGTGTATGGAGGGATATATTTGAAACAGAACGTCTGAGTACAGATGAGCCAAGAGTAAGTGCGATAACAAATAGAAATCGCATTGATTGTTTGGACGCAACAGAATGTGGATTTCTGGTTACTGTGAGTAGTGGCCGGGGCAACAGATTTAGATCATGCAGTTGTTGCTCTATGTCGCTCTAAGTGCTGTAAACATTGGACGCTCATAGTCAACTTGTATCCGTGCCAGTATTTTTTTTTTTTTACTTTCGGATTATAAGGTGACTTTTAATCTTGGACATCTTGTCTTATCTAGGGACGTTAACTAGTGTCGTTATCTAGTGTCGTTATCGTGTCGATAATTGGCAGCACTTTTCTTCAAAGTCATTTTATCTATTTTGTTTGTTGCTACATTTTTAAACCCATCTACCAACGCTTTATTGCCATTTGTTCTCTGTTGTCTTTGGAATATAGATTTATTCGAACAGGCTATTATTAGTCCATGTGTCCTACTACAAAGGCATTTACATCCCTGTTCTTTATTTTCCCCTTTTCATGAACGGGATTAATTAATTTCATCATTCCTCAGACATGGTCTCCAACGCAGTGTCATGCCTCTTTATGTGCTATACAATTCCTTCTTCTCGTATCTACATTACAACCGCATCAATTATGTATGTAATCTATTTGCTAATACCCAAAACTATGCCTATACTAGGGGGAACGTAGCTGTCCCATCTGTCTTGAAAATATCTTTGGATTGAGTGGTTGGGGGTGGGCAGGCCTCAAGCTTTCTTACCGAGAGGGCTTTCCTTCTGTGACCAAAGGCCAGGTGTCCTTTCTTTCTTCAGCTGAATCGGTTTTTTTTTTGGGGGGGGGGAGGGGGGAGGGTTCTGAGTTCAGAAACTTTTATGTTCGGTGTTAACAGCGAGCTTACGACCTCGACTACGAGGTTATATTATATTATATTATATTATATTATATTATATTATATTATATTATATTATATTATATTATATTATATTATATTATATTATATATATATTATATTATATTATATTATATTATATATTGTTATGTTATGTTACGCTATGCTATGCTATGCTATTATATTATATTATATTATATTATATTATATTGTATTGTATTGTATTGTATTGTATTGTATTGTATTGTATTGTATTGTATTATATTATATTATATTATATTATATTGTATTATATTGTTATGTTATGTTATGTTTTGTTATGTTATGTTATGTTATGTTATATTATATTATAAATTAAATACATTAAATTATATATATTTTTTCTGGGAAAGTAAAGCAGCACGGGCGTAATACCGACCACATTACCCCAAAAATCATGTGCTGAAGGTCTGTAAAATATAGGGTCACTAACACCATATTTCCCTATACGCCACATGGCGTACTGGGGTACTTTACTTTATTTTTTTAAATATTATGTTATGTTATGTTATATTATATTATATAACCCTAGACACATACTGGGGAGAGGGTCTAGAGGTACGACATCGGCCTGAGGACATGAATGACCCGGGTTCATAGCCCACCAAAAGTGTTGGTGATGTTTCAAAAACAGGAGAAATGAATCCTTGTTTCTTTATGACGTTACACTCCCTCCCGATGTCTTGTGTAGTGAGATCCGATGTCTTGTGTAGTGAGATCCGATGTCTTGTGTAGTGAGATCCGATGTCTTGTGTAGTGAGACCCGATGTCTTGTGTAGTGAGATCCGATGTCTAGCCCTCTCAGATAACGACAATAAACAGTAGGCTCCATGTGCACTCGTGCACGTTAAAGAGCCCTGGCAGTTAAAATCGCAAAGAGTAGGCCATAAATATGGCCGCTACCCAGGAAAAGCAGTCAGTAGAAATCTATCGAGACCGTGGATCCCAGGCCGTGTTACAGAGTTCGTGCACGTGGACTAAGATTCTCTTCGGATTTTCTCGAGGGACATATAGGAGCACCTATGCGTTCGTTTGGTGTGCAGTGATAATGATCCTAACAACAACATAGTTTGTTACACAAATACACACATATAGAGTGATACAGACGCGCATATACAAATACATATGACCACCACAATTATATCCCAACAATATCACTTGTCGTTAGCATACGACTGATCACTCAGGCACGCTCGGTACATGAACTTTAAGGTCGTGGGGTGCGTGTAACTGTGAAAGGACACGACCACAAATATTATTTCATAAATGTTAATGGCCACAAATGAAAAATATACCTGCGTGTATCTATGCGGGTAAGAAAAATGCAAATCAGTTTTATAGGAACCTGTACTAAAGTCTTCAAGAATAAACACAAGACGGCGCTGACAACAAATACAACAATATTTTGTTTGTACTAAACAAATATACTCTGACATTGCGGGTTAAAGCGATACTTGCACTCACGCGCACTCTGTGGTATCAATACTAATGTCCGATCGCTGTGTACGTCAACTGGTCGCATTTGGATCGATATACATGAAACGGGTTTTTTTTCTTTGAGTGGGGAATCGATGCCGTGATTAGGTCTCTCTTAAAATGTGTTACTGGACGGGATCGATTGATTGGATTCAATGTTATCTGAAAATCAAATCATAATGCGAGAAAAGGAAATGGGCGTATAGCAAATGAGAGCTTCGGGCAGTTTATTACTCGCAGGAATCGACAGAACATGGTATTATGATTATACAAAACACGGTTCATATTTCTTTGTTTCTTTTTTTTCTGGCCAATCAATAAAAACATCTTCATATATTGCGACTGGCGTAGGTGATCACGAAAGTGAACACATTAATGCTGTTATTCTATTTCTGGTTTTCATCATGGTAGTAGGCTGGTCACTGAATTCCCGTCCTGATTTTTTTCTTCCTTTTTCTTCGTATCGTTCATTTGTTAAGTGGGTTTGGAGCGGGGGTGGGGTGGGAATACGTTGTGTCGCTAATTTACGACAAAAGCGCGATATTTGCGCCTTTAGGTACGACGTATCCATCTTCAGCATGGTTAGATTTGCTGACATTTTTTTTTTTTTTGCAATGACAGCAGCCATATTTGAGAGGTTAAGACAAAGAATTGTAGAGGTACGTAAAGCTTTAACAAAACCACTTTTTGCTATTTGTTTCACTTCTTCCAGCCATATTTGGGAGGTCAGGACAAAGAATTGTAGAGGTACGTAAAGCTTTAACAAAACCACTTTTTGCTATTTGTTTCACTTCTTCCAGCCATATTTGGGAGGTCAGGACAAAGAATTGTAGAGGTACGTAAAGCTTTAACAAAACCACTTTTTGCTATTTGTTTCACTTCTTCCAGCCATATTTGAGAGGTCAGGACAAAGAATTGTAGAGGTAGGTAAAGCTTTAACAAAACCACTTTTTGCTATTTGTTTCACTTCTTCCAGCCATATTTGGGAGGTCAGGACAAAGAATTGTAGAGGTAGGTAAAGCTTTAACAAAACCACTTTTTGCTATTTGTTTCACTTCTTCCAGCCATATTTGAGAGGTCAGGACAAAGAATTGTAGAGGTAGGTAAAGCTTTAACAAAACCACTTTTTGCTATTTGTTTCACTTCTTCCAGCCATATTTGGGAGGTCAGGACAAAGAATTGTAGAGGTAGGTAAAGCTTTAACAAAACCACTTTTTGCTATTTGTTTCACTTCTTCCAGCCATATTTGAGAGGTCAGGACAAAGAATTGTAGAGGTAGGTAAAGCTTTAACAAAACCACTTTTTGCTATTTGTTTCACTTCTTCCAGCCATATTTAGGAGGTCAGGACAAAGAATTGTAGAGGTAGGTAAAGCTTTAACAAAACCACTTTTTGCTATTTGTTTCACTTCTTCCAGCCATATTTGGGAGGTCAGGACAAAGAATTGTAGAGGTAGGTAAAGCTTTAACAAAACCACTTTTGCTATTTGTTTCACTTCTTCCAGCCATATTTGAGAGGTTTAGACAAAGAAATGTAGAGGTACGTAAAGCTTTAACAAAACCACTTTTGCTATTTGTTTCACTTCTTCCAGCCATATTTGGGAGGTCAGGACAAAGAATTGTAGAGGTACGTAAAGCTTTAACAAAACCACTTTTTGCTATTTGTTTCACTTCTTCCAGCCATATTTGAGAGGTCAGGACAAAGAATTGTAGAGGTACGTAAAGCTTTAACAAAACCACTTTTTGCTATTTGTTTCACTTCTTCCAGCCATATTTGAGAGGTCAGGACAAAGAATTGTAGAGGTACGTAAAGCTTTAACAAAACCACTTTTTGCTATTTGTTTCACTTCTTCCAGCCATATTTGGGAGGTCAGGACAAAGAATTGTAGAGGTACGTAAAGCTTTAACAAAACCACTTTTTGCTATTTGTTTCACTTCTTCCAGCCATATTTGGGAGGTCAGGACAAAGAATTGTAGAGGTACGTAAAGCTTTAACAAAACCACTTTTTGCTATTTGTTTCACTTCTTCCAGCCATATTTGGGAGGTCAGGACAAAGAATTGTAGAGGTACGTAAAGCTTTAACAAAACCACTTTTTGCTATTTGTTTCACTTCTTCCAGCCATATTTGGGAGGTCAGGACAAAGAATTGTAGAGGTACGTAAAGCTTTAACAAAACCACTTTTGCTATTTGTTTCACTTCTTCCAGCCATATTTGGGAGGTCAGGACAAAGAATTGTAGAGGTACGTAAAGCTTTAACAAAACCACTTTTTGCTATTTGTTTCACTTCTTCCAGCCATATTTGGGAGGTCAGGACAAAGAATTGTAGAGGTACGTAAAGCTTTAACAAAACCACTTTTTGCTATTTGTTTCACTTCTTCCAGCCATATTTGAGAGGTTAAGACAAAAGAAATGTAGAGGTAGGTAAAGCTTTAACAAAACCACTTTTTGCTATTTGTTACAATTCTTCCAGCCATATTTGGGAGGTCAGGAGAAAGAAATGTAGAGGTACGTAAAGCTTTAACAAAACCACTTTTGCTATTTGTTTCACTTCTTCCAGCCATATTTGGGAGGTCAGGACAAAGAATTGTAGAGGTACGTAAAGCTTTAACAAAACCACTTTTTGCTATTTGTTTCACTTCTTCCAGCCATATTTGGGAAGTCAGGACAAAGAATTGTAGAGGTACGTAAAGCTTTAACAAAACCACTTTTTGCTATTTGTTTCACTTCTTCCAGCTATATTTGGGAGGTCAGGACAAAGAATTGTAGAGGTACGTAAAGCTTTAACAAAACCACTTTTTGCTATTTGTTTCACTTCTTCCAGCCATATTTGGGAGGTCAGGACAAAGAATTGTAGAGGTACGTAAAGCTTTAACAAAACCACTTTTTGCTATTTGTTTCACTTCTTCCAGCCATATTTGGGAGGTCAGGACAAAGAATTGTAGAGGTACGTAAAGCTTTAACAAAACCACTTTTTGCTATTTGTTTCACTTCTTCCAGCCATATTTGGGAGGTCAGGACAAAGAAATGTAGAGGTACGTAAAGCTTTAACCACACCACTTTTGCTATTTGTTTCACTTCTTCCAGCCATATTTGGGAGGTCAGGACAAAGAATTGTAGAGGTACGTAAAGCTTTAACAAAACCACTTTTTGCTATTTGTTTCACTTCTTCCAGCCATATTTGGGAGGTCAGGACAAAGAATTGTAGAGGTACGTAAAGCTTTAACAAAACCACTTTTTGCTATTTGTTTCACTTCTTCCAGCCATATTTGAGAGGTCAGGACAAAGAATTGTAGAGGTAGGTAAAGCTTTAACAAAACCACTTTTTGCTATTTGTTTCACTTCTTCCAGCCATATTTGGGAGGTCAGGACAAAGAATTGTAGAGGTAGGTAAAGCTTTAACAAAACCACTTTTTGCTATTTGTTTCACTTCTTCCAGCCATATTTGGGAGGTCAGGACAAAGAATTGTAGAGGTACGTAAAGCTTTAACAAAACCACTTTTTGCTTTTTGTTTCACTTCTTCCAGCCATATTTGGGAGGTCAGGACAAAGAATTGTAGAGGTACGTAAAGCTTTAACAAAACCACTTTTTGCTATTTGTTTCACTTCTTCCAGCCATATTTGAGAGGTCAGGACAAAGAATTGTAGAGGTAGGTAAAGCTTTAACAAAACCACTTTTTGCTATTTGTTTCACTTCTTCCAGCCATATTTGGGAGGTCAGAACAAAGAATTGTAGAGGTAGGTAAAGCTTTAACAAAACCACTTTTTGCTATTTGTTTCACTTCTTCCAGCCATATTTGGGAGGTCAGGACAAAGAATTGTAGAGGTAGGTAAAGCTTTAACAAAACCACTTTTGCTATTTGTTTCACTTCTTCCAGCCATATTTGGGAGGTCAGGACAAAGAATTGTAGAGGTAGGTAAAGCTTTAACAAGACCACTTTTGCTATTTGTTTCACTTCTTCAGCCATATTTGGGAGGTCAGGACAAAGAATTGTAGAGGTACGTAAAGCTTTAACAAAACCACTTTTGCTATTTGTTTCACTTCTTCCAGCCATATATGGGAGGTCAGGACAAAGAATTGTAGAGGTACGTAAAGCTTTAACAAAACCACTTTTGCTATTTGTTTCACTTCTTCCAGCCATATTTGGGAGGTCAGGACAAAGAATTGTAGAGGTACGTAAAGCTTTAACCACACCACTTTTGCTATTTGTTTCACTTCTTCAGCCATATTTGGGAGGTCAGGACAAAGAATTGTAGAGGTACGTAAAGCTTTAACAAAACCACTTTTTTCTATTTGTTTCACTTCTTCCAGCCATATTTGGGAGGTCAGGACAAAGAATTGTAGAGGTACGTAAAGCTTTAACAAAACCACTTTTGCTATTTGTTTCACTTCTTCAGCCATATTTGGGAGGTCAGGACAAAGAATTGTAGAGGTACGTAAAGCTTTAACAAAACCACTTTTTGCTATTTGTTTCACTTCTTCCAGCCATATTTGGGAGGTCAGGACAAAGAATTGTAGAGGTACGTAAAGCTTTAACAAAACCACTTTTTGCTATTTGTTTCACTTCTTCCAGCCATATTTGAGAGGTTAAGACAAAAGAAATGTAGAGGTAGGTAAAGCTTTAACAAAACCACTTTTTGCTATTTGTTACAATTCTTCCAGCCATATTTGGGAGGTCAGGAGAAAGAAATGTAGAGGTACGTAAAGCTTTAACAAAACCACTTTTGCTATTTGTTTCACTTCTTCCAGCCATATTTGGGAGGTCAGGACAAAGAATTGTAGAGGTACGTAAAGCTTTAACAAAACCACTTTTTGCTATTTGTTTCACTTCTTCCAGCCATATTTGGGAAGTCAGGACAAAGAATTGTAGAGGTACGTAAAGCTTTAACAAAACCACTTTTTGCTATTTGTTTCACTTCTTCCAGCCATATTTGAGAGGTTAAGACAAAAGAAATGTAGAGGTAGGTAAAGCTTTAACAAAACCACTATTTGCTATTTGTTTCACTTCTTCCAGCCATATTTGGGAGGTCAGGACAAAGAAATGTAGAGGTACGTAAAGCTTTAATAAAACGACTTTTTGCTATTTGTTTCACTTCTTCCAGCCATATTTGGGAGGTTAAGACAAAAGAAATGTAGAGGTACGTAAAGCTTTAACAAAACCACTTTTTGCTATTTGTTTCACTTCTTCCAACCATATTTGGGAGGTTAAGACAAAAGAAATGTAGAGGTACGTAAAGCTTTAACAAAACCACTTTTTGCTATTTGTTTCACTTCTTCCAGCCATATTTGGGAGGTCAGGACAAAGAATTGTAGAGGTACGTAAAGCTTTAACAAAACCACTTTTTGCTATTTGTTTCACTTCTTCCAGCCATATTTGGGAGGTCAGGACAAAGAATTGTAGAGGTACGTAAAGCTTTAACAAAACCACTTTTTGCTATTTGTTTCACTTCTTCAGCCATATTTGGGAGGTCAGGACAAAGAATTGTAGAGGTACGTAAAGCTTTAACAAAACCACTTTTTGCTATTTGTTTCACTTCTTCCAGCCATATTTGGGAGGTCAGGACAAAGAATTGTAGAGGTACGTAAAGCTTTAACCACACCACTTTTGCTATTTGTTTCACTTCTTCAGCCATATTTGGGAGGTCAGGACAAAGAATTGTAGAGGTAGGTAAAGCTTTAACAAGACCACTTTTGCTATTTGTTTCACTTCTTCCAGCCATATTTGGGAGGTCAGGACAAAGAATTGTAGAGGTACGTAAAGCTTTAACAAAACCACTTTTGCTATTTGTTTCACTTCTTCCAGCCATATTTGGGAGGTCAGGACAAAGAATTGTAGAGGTACGTAAAGCTTTAACAAAACCACTTTTGCTATTTGTTTCACTTCTTCCAGCCATATTTGGGAGGTCAGGACAAAGAATTGTAGAGGTACGTAAAGCTTTAACCACACCACTTTTGCTATTTGTTTCACTTCTTCAGCCATATTTGGGAGGTCAGGACAAAGAATTGTAGAGGTACGTAAAGCTTTAACAAAACCACTTTTTGCTATTTGTTTCACTTCTTCCAGCCATATTTGGGAGGTCAGGACAAAGAATTGTAGAGGTACGTAAAGCTTTAACAAAACCACTTTTTGCTATTTGTTTCACTTCTTCAGCCATATTTGGGAGGTCAGGACAAAGAATTGTAGAGGTACGTAAAGCTTTAACAAAACCACTTTTTCCTATTTGTTTCACTTCTTCCAGCCATATTTGGGAGGTCAGGACAAAGAATTGTAGAGGTACGTAAAGCTTTAACCACACCACTTTTGCTATTTGTTTCACTTCTTCAGCCATATTTGAGAGGTTTAGACAAAGAAATGTAGAGGTACGTAAAGCTTTAACAAAACCACTTTTTGCTATTTGTTTCACTTCTTCCAGCCATATTTGGGAGGTCAGGACAAAGAATTGTAGAGGTACGTAAAGCTTTAACAAAACCACTTTTGCTATTTGTTTCACTTCTTCCAGCCATATTTGGGAGGTCAGGACAAAGAATTGTAGAGGTACGTAAAGCTTTAACAAAACCACTTTTGCTATTTGTTTCACTTCTTCCAGCCATATTTGGGAGGTCAGGACAAAGAATTGTAGAGGTACGTAAAGCTTTAACAAAACCACTTTTTGCTATTTGTTTCACTTCTTCCAGCCATATTTGGGAGGTCAGGACAAAGAATTGTAGAGGTAGGTAAAGCTTTAACAAAACCACTTTTGCTATTTGTTTCACTTCTTCCAGCCATATTTGGGAGGTCAGGACAAAGAATTGTAGAGGTAGGTAAAGCTTTAACAAGACCACTTTTGCTATTTGTTTCACTTCTTCCAGCCATATTTGGGAGGTCAGGACAAAGAATTGTAGAGGTACGTAAAGCTTTAACAAAACCACTTTTGCTATTTGTTTCACTTCTTCCAGCCATATTTGGGAGGTCAGGACAAAGAATTGTAGAGGTACGTAAAGCTTTAACAAAACCACTTTTGCTATTTGTTTCACTTCTTCCAGCCATATTTGGGAGGTCAGGACAAAGAATTGTAGAGGTACGTAAAGCTTTAACCACACCACTTTTGCTATTTGTTTCACTTCTTCAGCCATATTTGGGAGGTCAGGACAAAGAATTGTAGAGGTACGTAAAGCTTTAACAAAACCACTTTTTGCTATTTGTTTCACTTCTTCCAGCCATATTTGGGAGGTCAGGACAAAGAATTGTAGAGGTACGTAAAGCTTTAACAAAACCACTTTTTGCTATTTGTTTCACTTCTTCAGCCATATTTGGGAGGTCAGGACAAAGAATTGTAGAGGTACGTAAAGCTTTAACAAAACCACTTTTTGCTATTTGTTTCACTTCTTCCAGCCATATTTGGGAGGTCAGGACAAAGAATTGTAGAGGTACGTAAAGCTTTAACCACACCACTTTTGCTATTTGTTTCACTTCTTCAGCCATATTTGGGAGGTCAGGACAAAGAATTGTAGAGGTAGGTAAAGCTTTAACAAGACCACTTTTGCTATTTGTTTCACTTCTTCCAGCCATATTTGGGAGGTCAGGACAAAGAATTGTAGAGGTACGTAAAGCTTTAACAAAACCACTTTTGCTATTTGTTTCACTTCTTCCAGCCATATTTGGGAGGTCAGGACAAAGAATTGTAGAGGTACGTAAAGCTTTAACAAAACCACTTTTGCTATTTGTTTCACTTCTTCCAGCCATATTTGGGAGGTCAGGACAAAGAATTGTAGAGGTACGTAAAGCTTTAACCACACCACTTTTGCTATTTGTTTCACTTCTTCAGCCATATTTGGGAGGTCAGGACAAAGAATTGTAGAGGTACGTAAAGCTTTAACAAAACCACTTTTTGCTATTTGTTTCACTTCTTCCAGCCATATTTGGGAGGTCAGGACAAAGAATTGTAGAGGTACGTAAAGCTTTAACAAAACCACTTTTTGCTATTTGTTTCACTTCTTCAGCCATATTTGGGAGGTCAGGACAAAGAATTGTAGAGGTACGTAAAGCTTTAACAAAACCACTTTTTCCTATTTGTTTCACTTCTTCCAGCCATATTTGGGAGGTCAGGACAAAGAATTGTAGAGGTACGTAAAGCTTTAACCACACCACTTTTGCTATTTGTTTCACTTCTTCAGCCATATTTGAGAGGTTTAGACAAAGAAATGTAGAGGTACGTAAAGCTTTAACAAAACCACTTTTTGCTATTTGTTTCACTTCTTCCAGCCATATTTGGGAGGTCAGGACAAAGAATTGTAGAGGTACGTAAAGCTTTAACCACACCACTTTTGCTATTTGTTTCACTTCTTCAGCCATATTTGAGAGGTTTAGACAAAGAAATGTAGAGGTACGTAAAGCTTTAACCACACCACTTTTGCTATTTGTTTCACTTCTTCAGCCATATTTGACCAACGTTTAACTTTAAACTTTCAATGGCTCTTTAATGTGTGGGAATACACACACAACATCTTGTTTTTTTTTGTCATTTTTCGATTGGGCCAGACATCGGACATCACTACTCAGTAACTAGAGAAGGGTAAAGCCACGAGGAAACAGCTGGTTCGATATTTCAAAAAATGTCCACCAACTGTTGTGGGAATTGAACCAGGGATATTCCTGTCCAGAAATTGACGCCCTTCCTCGGGACCCATTAATTTTTTTTGAAATTCCGCAGCTGGCACTTATACCAAACTCTATTCTACTGCCATGTCTCAAAATAAGAACATTTTCTTTACTTATCAGCACAACAAACCACGGGAAAGGAAAAGCACAAGTCAAATACTAGTGGAGAAAGAGATACAACGAAGACGATGGCGCTGGATAGAACACACACTGTGGGCCAACTGAGAGTATTACACGACAGGCCATTCCTTTGGAATCCCCAGAGGAAGAGAGAAAGAGGAAAACCAAAATATTTTTGGAGAAACAGGTGGAAGCAGAGATGAAGATCATGGGGAAGACATGGAATGATCTTAAAAGAATGACCAGAAACAGAATGATCTTAAAGTGTTTGTTGAAGACCAATGCTCCACGGGAGCTGAAAGGTAAAAAAAGTAAAAGACAACAAACCATGGTCAGTTTTCATATTTAAATTAGAGTTTTCCATCCATGTTCGTTTTTACAATTATTAAATAGATTCACTTTTCTCTTGTCGCATGTTGTTTTATTGTTATGCTATTGTTTCGACTCCTTTATATTCAAACACAGAAAAACTGGTTGAAAGTTTCGTTTAGACATGGCAATACTGATTGCCGGACCGGATTTTGGCCGAGTCTAAACACATCACCCAAAAATGTGCCAAGTGGTAAAAAAAAAACAGATATGAATAAAATCGACAACGTCCAACATCACAGATGAAACGTAACATTAACAAAATATCGACTATTAGGTACTTACGATGAAGCTTGCATTGATGTAGTCAGAGTTGGACACGTTAGAGTTGGACGACAGGATAACACGGGAATGGTCATCTGTAGATGTACAGCAGAAATGCAAACAAGTCATTTATTTAATGGAGATAATGGAAATATTAATTATATAAGATATTAAATATATACAGGGCCGCAATTAGGGTTGCAGGGAACTTGTAAAATAAACATAAAACAGTACGAAGTCAGACTAACAGAAGACAAGACAAACGTGGTTTTCGTGCTTGAATGTCGTGGTTTCATATTAATAGTTTGGGTGTTATACTTGTTGAAGGCTTTTGCCGAAACGTCATATTTGCCTTGTTTTTCTATTAGTTTAGCAGTTTCAGACCGTTTTATGTTTATTTTACAATTACCAAACAGACAGTATTAAAGTAAAACTGTAGCAAGTAAAATAACTTTAGTACTTGTAAGACGTATAGACACTTTCATGTTTTCCTGCTGCTTGTCTATCATCCTGCCTGATCGCTTAGTTCCACATGAAGCCTTATGGTAGCTATACAATAAGTTGTTGACAAACTTTCTCGACTTTTCCTGACAGTAAATGTTAGATTATTGATGAGAGAAGGTCCAAGGGAGGGGGTGACTGACGAAACCCAAAGAACTTTAACCTCTAGCCTCGTGCTAAATTGTTAGGATGTTGACACACATCTTGTCACCGAAAAAAGACGCAACTAATCGACGATAAAACAAACATACATTAGGAACAACAACACAGGCAATTGACGTCATTATTGAAGAAGTAAATGCACATTAACAATAATCAACATGGCACATTAAACCTTTGTTATTTCAAACTCTCAAGAAGCAGTCACTGTCACATTACTGATTACAAAGAGTTAACGGTAATGAATGGTGTTTATGTAAATGGTAATGTTTTTTGTGAGAACTAGAAACAATTAGGAAATAAGAGGCATAGGAAAAAAAGGAGAGAAAACCTTCAAGACAATTGTAGAAATTGATTTGTTAATCAACAAAATTGATAAACAGCTGTAGAAATGTGTGGTGAGACATCATCACATACTTGATGTTGGTGATGAATGTTTTTGTAACTAAATGGAATTCTCATTTAATCGAAGATGGAGAAAGTTCTGATAATGTAAACATTTACTTTAAGTGGACTTGAAAATAACAAGAGGAAATGTTCAATAAGAGCTACATTAATGGTGACAAATAGAGAATGGCTAGCGAAAAGTAGTTGAAGAGAAGGAGACATACACAACGGAAGGAGAGATTTTGATGATATTTGACAAAATAAATCACCCGAAATAAGCAATCAACAAAGGAATAATTTACACATAGAAATGTCTAGATGCATTGTCACATACTTAACAAACTTGATAAGTTATTGGATGGAGGGCATAGTATGTCTAGATGTATTGTCACATACATAACGAACTTGATAAGTTATTGGATGGAGGGCATAGTATGTCTAGATGTATTGTCACATACATAACGAACTTGATAAGTTATTGGATGGAGGGCATAGTATGTCTAGATGCATTGTCACATACATAACGAACTTGATAAGTTATTGGATGGAGGGCATAGTATGTCTAGATGCATTGTCACATACATAACGAACTTGATAAGTTATTGGATGGAGGGCATAGTATGTCTAGATGCATTGTCACATACATAACGAACTTGATAAGTTATTGGATGGAGGGCACAGTATGTCTAGATGCATTGTCACATACATAACGAACTTGATAAGTTATTGGATGGAGGGCACAGTATGTCTAGATGCATTGTCACATACATAACGAACTTGATAAGTTATTGGATGGAGGGCACAGTATGTCTAGATGTATTGTCACATACATAACGAACTTGATAAGTTATTGGATGGAGGGCACAGTATGTCTAGATGCATTGTCACATACATAACGAACTTGATAAGTTATTGAATGGAGGGCATAGTAAAGGATTTTAGTGTGAACTTTGTTCTTCACAGATTTGTGTACTTGAAATGGCTTTCCTTCAGTGGTTATGTAAATAGCTGGAGGACAAGTCACAGAGACGTCCCTGTTTGATGAGGAAACATTGACCATGTCTGAACAGTTTGTTGTTGGTATTGCTTTCTTGTTGCAAATCGTCTTCCTTGTTTGCTTTCTTACAACTAGAGGAAGACTACCCAAAGAAGAACGTCGATGCTGTGGATGGTCTAGACTCACGTGCACTCACTTAGTCGCACGGTGATGGAGGTGGGAGTTAAGATGGGCACAGCCAGAAATGAGAAACTTAGTGGGCGTGTTAGAGGACTTATCAACCAACACAGAACTGGAGTCGTCAGTCGCTGGACACTGCGGGACTTGCAGAGGAGGGGATCTGAGCACCTATTGACATGTTCGGAGTACAATGATGATGACGACCCGCAAATAACTCAATAACTCAATAATTCAATACCCAAAGAAGAACAATAAGTATGAAGATGACATTTCCACACAACACAAAATTCAAACTAAGTCTCTCCCTTTCACAGAATTCATAGAGACGTAAATGAGAGTAGTTTGCGAGCTGAAGCTGAGGGTCAAATCTCCAGACCTCTCAAACAGCTGCTCTGCAACGACCAGCTGATCCGCAAAGAATAAGTCAGGCCAATTACTATGGCGGGCGATGTGTGCGCGTGCTGTGGACGTTGATAAATGGATCAAATAAGGTACACACAGGAGCCCTTTTGTTTCACAGATAGACGAGCAAGACTGCAATTAAATTGGAAAACGAGAAGAGTTTGTCCAACTATTTTAATAAGCTCACCACTGACATGCTCGTTAGCATATCTTTAATTATCACTCTTTGTTCTCTGACTACACTGCCTGACATTTCCACACCCACTAGTCCCTGATTAACTGTGAACTGTAGGTAGGGGGGGGGAAGGGGGGTGGTGGAGTTTGCAATCATGAATTGTGTGGGAGGGAGGGCAAACATATTTAAGGATATAGGCAGGACACGTTAATGTCAACAGATGGAATATGTCACTGGAAACTACACACACACACACACACACACACTCTCACACACACAAACACACACACACAAACACATACACACACACACTCACACACACACACTCACACACACACTCACACACACATACACACACACTCACACACACAAACACACACACACACAAACACATACACACACACATACACACACACAAACAAACACACACATCATCTCGTATCGGGTTTCAAACAGGCAGTCATTGATCACCAGTAGTGATTGTCGGACACTATAAATGAGAACATTCTTACTTACAGCTTATCCTGCCAAATTTGAATGTCGGATCTGACGACAGATTATGCCATGGGGTGAGGGGAGGGGGGGAAGGGGGGTTTGTTATGATTATCATGATTTGTGTGTGCTTCCAACTTCTCCAAGTTTTAACAACATGATTTGTGTGTGCTTCCAACTTCTCCAAGTTTTAACAACATGATTTGTGTGTGCTCTGTACCCCGTCTGGGTTCTCAATTAATAATTTATATGTGTTATGGAACAAAAAAAAAGCGTAGTAATATCATGATATCTGTATCCTCGGGACCACTCCAATACAGACATTATGTTTTTTCTACACTTACTCAGCGATAATATAAAATACGAACTAAGCACGTCTGGAACAAATGCACTTTTATTAAATTCATATCATCATATACAAAACAATGGCAGTGAAAAACAGATAAACATACATATAACATACAAGTGCAAAACACAGAAGAAACACAGAAAGCACTTCATGGAGAAGATTCGAGAATACCAAAAGACAAATCAATCACAACTAGGTCTGAGTCATATGGTGGTTCTTGAGCAGCTCTACAGTAGAGGCTAATCTCCATGGCATTACCATAAACGGACAGGCCGTTGAAAGGCACGCCTGGCTGGAATATCTCCAAATGACGGTTGACGCATACAAATAGAATGTCGTGCAAATCATACAAATATGGAAGTACGATCCGGCATCTTGTGGTTTGTAACTGTAGTGACGTTATAGAGATGTGGAATGGTGGGAGAGTTTTCCAACGAAAATAGACATTAAGTGTATGAGGTTTATGATATTTCTTTCCCTGATTCTCCGTTAGGCGTTGGCATTAATGATTTTAAAAAGGCAGCAATCGGCCTGCGACTTCCAATATCACATTTCAACAAAAGGCGTTATACAAAAATGGACACAATCATAACAAGGCTGCTGCTAGTTATGTGCTCGGAAAAGATAAAAAAACAAAACTGACATGCAGTGGCTCTGAAGGATGAGCGTCATTGAAATAGACTAACGGAATCTAGGCAGAGATACGCGACAACTGGTATGGGCAGTGTGGGCCAGAGTTGGGACACAGCAAACAATGGTCACGGACACAACAGACGGAATTTGCTGCTGCTCTACAAGACAATACAATGCGTATAAATCACTACTATTTCCGGGATCTATGGGTAGGGTAAAAGAAGACACAGACGTTAACCAAATATTAAATGTGAAAGGTATTGATCTTAAACATAACGACGGGGATATGTGACGTCAAGCATTGGCGTGGTACTCATCATTATCATTGAGTGTCGTCTCCTCATCGAAGGTTGGCTACCTTGGAGCGCCAGTCCGCTATGCCTCTTGCTTTGATGGTGCAGGTTGTCATAGGCTGACTTGTCCATCTTTTGATGTTACTCCTCCACGTTAGTTTTTGTCTGCCTCCACTTCTTTTACCTTGTATTTTCCCTTCCAAGATTACTTTTAGTATGGTGTTGTGTCTTTTAACATGCTCGAAAAAATCTTATTTGTCTTATTTGAATTGTATTTAGCAGTTATATTCTCATTTTTAGTTGTTTTTAGACTTCATCGTTTGTTTTCTTTTCTTTCCATCTAATTCTACCTATTATTCTATATAACCATATTTCAAAGGCTTCAATTTTCTGTTCTGTTTTCTTGTCTAATGTTCATGTTTCGCGATACTAGTCCAGTGAAATAAATATAAAAAAAAATACATATAATTTTGTTGTGACAAGTCTGAAGTTGTCAAAGAAAATATATTCAGTCTTACCTCAGTCCCACTCAATGGTCTTTGGTGCAAAGGGCACTCATTGTTCGGATCCCCGAGGGGATGGCAAATTAGGCTTGTTAGAAGACGCGGACAGCCAGAACTGGGGGGTGAAAACGGTCGCAGAAAGAGACGGGTCAGGCTCATTAGTTGGAAGCAGGTGAAAGGAACCAGGCTAGTTGGAGCAGAGAAATCAATATTGTGCTTCTATGCACGCGTCTATTTGATGTCTTCAACTGCTGTTACTAAGCCTAATAGCTGTCATCGTGTTTAGTCGTTGTCACTAATATCACTGATTGTCACATTCTCTATGATTATTTGGTGATTTCTGTCACAGTTTCTCTATGCTATGACTCTATGTTATGATCTTTGTCACATTCTTACGCTTATTCGTTGTCACATTATACCACTGCCACGATCTTTTTGCTTATTTGCCGATCTCAGTAAATTATACATGTCTATTCAACCAAATCAATGTCACATAATATCACTATCACATTCTTTTTGATCATTTTTTGGGCCCTCTATCACTTTATTTGTGTCTTTTCGTTCTCACTTACTACCAATGTCACATTCTTTATACTTTCTAAATTGTTCTGTCACATTCTATGTACTTTTTGCAGCAACCTAAAATCTCTGCTACATTTTCAACTATTTTTTCTGTCACATAATACCGGTGTCACAATCTTTATACTTTCTAAATTGTTCTGTCACAAGACAGTCACATTATTTTACATTGTCGTAGTTTGCAACTACAATATTAATAACATAGTATCTAGTATCGGACCTTACCCGTGAACATGTTAAAGTCTTGAAACACCGTCACATTTTTCCCCAGCTACTCACATTCCCAACCTTCATAGCACTATGTAACCACAATCACTTTCTCAACCTTCATAGCACTATGTAACCACAATCACATTCTCAACCTTCATAGCACTATGTAACCACAATCACATTCTCAACCTTCATAGCACTTTGTAACCACAATCACATTCACAACCTTCATAGCACTTTGTAACCACAATCACATTCTCAACCTTCATAGCACTATGTAACCACAATCACATTCTCAACCTTCATAGCACTATGTAACCACAATCACATTCTCAACCTTCATAGCACTTTGTAACCACAATCACATTCTCAACCTTCATAGCACTATGTAACCACAATCACATTCTCAACCTTCATAGCACTATGTAACCACAATCACATTCCATAGATAATATCTTTAAGGCATTTATTCCGATATCTGTTGGTCACCGGAGAGCGAAATGGAGGGGGGAGGAGGGAAGGGGGAGAATAAAGGTCGCATGAGCCTATGTCGCAGTTACTTTGTGTACACATAATAAATTGAAATTAACTAAATCCTCCATCCGCAAATGGGACATTTTTGGGTTCTTTTAACGCAACCAAGAACTGAACTGCTTCCATCTGATTAAAATAAGACATGCCCAATCCACGCGGCCATCTGTTCTCGAACGACCATATCATTCACAAAATAATCAAAGGTCAAGGTAAAGTACGAGACTTAATCGGCGTCTTAGCACACGAGTTTTCACCCATATGTGCTCGGCCGCCTATCCATAAGTGTTCCGAGACTTCTGGATAGTGTCGCTTCAAGCATCGAAACTCACGATGTGAGGCGACATTCCTCACCTTCCCAGAGTACTACCCTTGTACCCATTTCTGCCAGCGGCTGGGTCGACCGCGGAGGTTTTTTTTTCCAACAACGATTACTTACAACTAACGCTACTTAGCGCGGGAATCGAACACGGGTTGTTTGAACGTCGGTAGCTCAGTCGGATGGTTTTCCCAACTAGGATACCGAGGTCCCTTAACCAAACAAATCTTTAGCCATTATATCATTCTACATCCACCACACCATTCTCTAACCACATCAACTTTGTGTAATTACGATAATATTGTGTAGCCACTATAACATTATGTAACCACCATCAGATTCACCAACTACCGCTACATATTTAACCACTCTCATTCTTTATCCACTGTCACAAGCTCTTACCACAACATTCTTCACCTACTGTCACATTCATTATCCACTATCATATTCTTTACCCAATATCACACTTTGCAACCACCATCACATTTATTTACCCCTGTCACATTATTTACTCAACAATACCTTTTCTAAACACCATCACATTCGCTAATCACTGTCACATTCTGTAACTTCCATCACATTCGCTAACCACTATCACATTCTGTAACTTCCGTCACATTCGCTAACCACTGTCACATTCTGTAACTACCATCACATTCGCTAACTACTGTCACATTCTGTAACTAGCATCATATTCGCTAACAACCACCACATTCACTAACCACTATCACATTCTGTAACATCTATCACATTCCCTAACAACGACAACAACAACCACAATCGTTAACCACCATCACATTCACTACAAACAACCACATTCGTTAACCACCATCACATTCGCTAACCACTATCACATTCTGTAACTTCCATCACATTCGCTAACAACGACCACAATCGTCAACCACCATCACATTCCCTAACAACAACCACAATCGTCAACCACCATCACATTCCCTAACAACAACCACAATCGTCAACCACCATCACATTCCCTAACAACAACCACATTCATTAACCACCATCACATTCGCTAACAACAACCACATTCATTAACCACCATCACATTCGCTAACAACAACCACATTCATTAACCACCATCACATTCCCTAACAACAACCACATTAATTAACCACCATCACATTCCCTAACAACAACCACATTCATTAACCACCATCACATTCCCTAACAATAACCACATTCATTAACCACCATCACATTCGCTAACAACAACCACATTCATTAACCACCATCACATTCATTAACCACCATCACATTCGCTCACAACAACCACAATCGTCAGCCACCATCACATTCCCTAACAAAAACCACATTCATTAACCACCATCACATTCGCTAACAACAACCACAATCGTCAACCACCATCACATTCGCTAACAACAACCACATTCATTAACCACCATCACATTCGCTAACAACTACCACATTCGTTAACTACCATCACAATCTTTCTCTACCGCCTTATTCTCTAGCTACTATCACAGTGTCTGACCATCTTCATAATCAACACATAGTAGACGCTAATAAATGTTGATACAACAGTACTGACACGCAATAGGAAAAAAATGACACTCAACAAAAAAATGAGCTGAGAAAGGATAACGGTGTATCTGCCAAGCTGCAAGAATGAAATGAGATAAACAGAAGTCGCTCCCAAAATGAGCTTCCGCGCACAGCTGTTTGTGGGTGATACTTTAGTAGTCTTGAAAATTATATCAATTCTGAAACATTTTCTTCTTCTTCTTCTATCCTTCCTCTGTTGCCGTTGGCGTCGAGGGGAGAAACAATCTGCGATTCTTTGCTCTTCTATTGGCCTCTTCTGATGTTATTCCTCCTAGTGACTCTAGTATTCCCTTTATCCATCTCTTTCTCGGTCTTCCTCTTAATCTGGCGTTTTCGTAGCGTTTGTTTATGGCTCTTTGATTCATTGTTAGTTCTTTCTGTCTTGTTATGTGGCCGAACCAATTTATCTGTTGTTTCTTTATGTATTCGATGGCTGGTTCAATTTCGAGTTTCTTCCTCACGTCAGTGTTTCTTACTCTGTCCCTTAAGCTGTATCCTTTCATTCTTCTGACACATTTCATTTCGGTGGTCGTTATCTTTCTTATTGTTCTAGAGTCCAGCGTCCAATTCTGTCACTGATAGCACAGCGTTGGTAGAAAAATTGATTTGTATATTGCCCTTTTTGCTTCCTTAGTTATTGCTTTGTTTTTCAATAGTGTAGATACTTGGCCTATAACTTGGCTTGCTTTGTTACACATTATATCTATCTCGGTCTCTTGGTTATTGTCTTGTGTTAGCGTGCTACCCAGATAATTAAAATTGTCAACTCGCTTCAAAGATGTATTATCTATTATGATGTTTAGTTTTTCTTTCTTTCTCGCTATTGCCATTACTTCGGTTTTGCTTATGTTGATCTTCATGTTGTATTGTTTACAAGTGTTGTTTAGCCTGTTGATATGTTCTTGTAGGTCCTCAGTTGTTTCGTGTATCAGAACTTGGTCGTCTGCAAATAGTATTTCATTTATTTCTTCCTCTCTTCTGTAGTTTTCTGGTACGTATATTTCGTTTTCTTCTGTGTTATCGTTTGTTGTCATCCGTGTTGGTATATTTCCTTTGAATGGGCATGCTAATTTGCATATATTGTCCATATATGTGATGAAAAGTAAGGGGGAAAGCACGCAGCCTAATATAGTATAGTTCTACTTTGGTACACTAAAGCTGATCATAAGATATATATAGTATAATTCTACTTTGGTACACTAAAGCTGATCATAAGAGACGCTAGGAAGCCGCGATAGTTCAGTGGTTAGTAAACTGGACTACAAAGGATAAGAGGTCGGGTTTGATCCTGATCGACGGCTTCCAGGTTCACCCAGTCTTAATGTGTACCTGATTTTTTTTCTGTTAAAGTAAAGCGGCACGGGCGTAATACCGGCTATATTACCCCAAAAACTTAATGTGACGTCAAGTCAAGTGGCGTGTAGGGGACATTGGTGTTAGTAATCATAATTTTTACAGATTGGTGTTAGTGATCATAATTTGTACAGATTGGTGTTAGTGATCATAATTTGTACAGATTGGTGTAAGTGATCATAATTTTTACAGATTGGTGTAAGTGATCATAATTTTTTACAGATTGGTGTAAGTGATCATAATTTTTACACATTGGTGTTAGTGATCATAATTTTTACAGATTGGTGTAAGTGATCATAATTTTTACAGATTGGTGTAAGTGATCATAATTTTTACAGATTGGTGTAAGTGATCATAATTTTTACAGATTGGTGTTAGTGATCATAATTTTTACAGATTGGTGTAAGTGATCATAATTTTTACAGATTGGTGTTAGTGATCATAATTTTTACAGACCTTCGCCGCATAATATTTGGAGTAATGTGGTCGGTATTACGCCCGTGCCGCTTGACTTTCCTAGGAAAAAAAATACGGTACCCATTTAAGGCTGGGTGAACCCAAAAGCGGCTGATCAGGATCTAACCCGATCATTTGTTCTTTGTAGTACCATTCATTAACCACTGAGCTATTTCTTCCCATAAACATTTAGACATTAAAATATCAATAACGTGCAGATTAACGAAGCTCTCTCTTCTACCTTTTTAGCTCCCAGTGGAGCATAGGTCTTCAACAAACACCGTCCATGTCATTATGTTTAGTGCCATTCTTTTAAGATCATTCCATGTCTTCCCCATCATCTTCATCTCTGCTTCTATCTGTCTTCTCCGAGAATTCCTTGGTCTTCCTCTTTGTCTTTTCCCCTGGGGATTCCAAAAAAGGGCCTGTTGTGTAATACTCTCAGTTGGCTTCCGTAGTGTGTGTCCTATCTAGGGCCATCGTCTTCGCTGTTCTCTTTATGCACTTTTATTTGACTGGTACATTTCCATAATTCTATGTAAGTGATTTTGTCCTGCCATTTCCATCCTTTTATTCGGCGTAAGCATCCATTAATGAAAGTCTGTATCTTCGTGATTGTCAATCTTGTTGCTCTCCATGTTTCACAGCCATATAATAGGACCGACTTAACATTGGGTTGAAAATTTTTATTTTTGCATTTAACCTAATTTCTTTGGATTTCCATATGTAGATTAACGAAGCTAGAATACTAATATTATTGTGCAGGGCTACAAATTGGAAACTCTCAAATAAAACATATGTCTTGAGAATGAGTGAGATGTAGTTTCATCAGGATATCTTTATTAACAAATATAGCGATGTTTTTGGGATTAACAGTAAAATGCGACTTTGAGATTAAAACAATAAGCCCCGCGCGACATATAAAGAGGATAAGGTGGGAGGAGGCGTCGGGATAAGGGAGTAATAATGGAAAAAAAAAATTTGAGCAGTTAAAAAAAATCTCAAAGAAATGGATATGAACCGGCTCATCTGTGGAAAAATAGAAACAGACAAAAAAATTGCGAAATAGCGGAGTGTATTTGGAAGATTTGCAATCAGAATTAGCGTGTCTGAACTTTAACCTTTGCAGCGAGTCGAATTGGCAAATGTAATGATGAAATGGGAAGGTGAGTTTGGGTGGAAACAACCACGAAGACAGTTTCTCATTTGAGAAAAAGCTGTATCTTTATTTTAAACACATTTATTTTCAAAAGAATAAACCCGTAGAGTGTGTCATTATATAGAATTATTGTAAATTTGGAATATTTCAATAAAATCGCTGTGTTATATTGTTAATAGTGTCTTGCTGCAATTTAATTAACACGTCCATTGAAAAGGCTGCAGAGAAATTATTGTCTTCAATATATTAGAGAAAGAGAGAGAGAGATGGAGAGAAAGAAAAAAAGTAGGAATGAAGAGGAGAGTGCGAACGAATGAAATCAAAATTCCAAATAGAGAGAGGGAAGAAAAAAAAAGGATTGTAACTAGACACAGGAGAGAGCGTGAGAGATTGAAAGAGAGAGAGAGAGAGAGAGAGAAAGGGAGAGAGAGAAAGGGAGATAGAGAAAGGGAGAGAGAGAAAGAGAGAGAGAGAAAGGGAGAGAGAGATAAAGAGAGAGAGAAGCATTGAGACATAATTTGAGTGAAGGAAAGGAAAATAAAATATGATATAAGATAAATTAAGTAATATAAATAATGAAACATCGCATGTAGAAATATAAAGAGACGATTAGTTCAATTTCTTGGCTGAGTGTGTAAGAACAAGGGGAAGGAGAGAGATATAGAGATAGAGAGAGAGGAGAAAGAATAGAGATCTCAAGTTAACAGCACGAAGAACGGGGGAGAGAGACAGACAGAGAGAGAGAGAGAGAGAGAGTGTGTGTGTGTGTGTGTGTGTCTTGCAGTTGTCAGGAGATAGAGTGATAGAGAGAAAATGAAGAGATGAAGTTTGAGTGTGTGTGTGTGTCTTGCAGTTGTCAGGAGATAGAGTGATAGAGAGAAAATGAAGAGATGAAGTTTGAGTGTGTGTGTGTGTGTGTCTTGCAGATGGCAAGAGATAGAGCGATAGAGAGAAAATGCAGAGATGAAGTTTGAGAGTGTGACAGGAAGAGCTCAAATCAACAGCATGAAGACTGGCAGAGAGAGAGAGAGAGAGAGAGAGAGAGAGAGAGATCGATAGAGGGGTAGGAGAAAGAATAGAGAGCTCAAATCAACAGCATGAAGACCGGCAGAGAGAGAGAGAGAGAGAGAGAGAGAGAGAGAGAGAGGGAGATCGATAGAGGGAGAGGAGAAAGAATAGAGAGCTCAAATCAACAGCATGAAGACCAGCAGAGAGAGAGAGAGAGAGAGAGAGAGAGAGAGAGAGAGAGATCGATAGAGGGGTAGGATAAAGAATAGAGAGCTCAAATCAACAGCATGAATACCGGCAGAGAGAGAGAGAGAGAGAGAGAGAGAGATCGATAGAGGGGTAGGAGAAAGAATAGAGAGCTCAAATCAACAGCATGAAAACCGGCAGAGAGAGAGAGAGAAAGAGGGAGATCGATAGAGGGAGAGGAGAAAGAATAGAGAGCTCAAATCAACAGCATGAAGACCGGCAGAGAGAGAGAGAGAGAGAGAGAGGGAGAGAGAGGGAGATCGATAGAGGGAGAGGAGAAAGAATAGAGAGCTCAAATCAACAGCATGAAGACCGGCAGAGAGAGAGAGAGAGAGAGAGAGAGAGAGAGAGAGCAGATTTTTTAAAAAAGGAATAGAACTGAAAAATGAAAGAAAGTGAGCACAAAAGGAGAGAAAGTGAAAGAAAGATGAAGAAAAACTGAGGGGAACAAAAGACATAAAATGTAGAGTAACCATCAAGGTGAGTGACTCGAAAGAGAAAGATGGAAATAGATTGACTGGGGAGAGAGCTGATGAGGAGCAGCGTAGCTGAGAGAAAAAGAAACGGAGAGTAAATCTAAGAATGAGAGAGAAAATGAGAAGAAGGGAGACAGCTGGCAAAAGATAGAGCGATAGAGAGAAAATGCAGAGATGAAATTTCAGAGAGTGACAGGAAGAGACACAGAGAGAGAGAGAGAGAGAGAGAGAGAGAGAAAGGGAGAAGAGAGAGAGAGAGAGAAAGTAAAGAGTTAGAAAGAGGGAAATGCGGAGAGAGTCCGTAGTTGAAAATGAAATTGAGCGCTCGAAAAACTTGAGATTGAAGACCCGCGGGGGCTGAATTACGAGGACGTGGAGGAGAGAATAAATTCTCGTGGAGTGAGCGAGTGAAATTGCAAACCAATTTCTGACATCATGCATGAGTCCACACAAGTTCCTGCCCAAGATCTGGCGCAACACAATCTAGCCACGAATGCAGAGAAAGTAAATAATCTCATGACCATAATCTCATGTTCCCTCACTCTAGTCCGCATCAACTCTCACCTCACATGGTCGGACATCTCCAATTTTTCGCTCGTTGCATATTTTGCTGCAAATAAATATCCAACTATTGACAAGTATGTTATGTGCATTTTGTGCTAGAGTCTGAAATGTTGGCTGAAAGAGTGTTGTCTGGACTTAGGGGCAATTTTGGAGACTAGTCAAGATGTGTGAAAACTCCAGCAGTACACGTGACCTAAATAATGCATCTTTCATAGCCAGCGTTTTGTACCCGTAATCAAAAGAAAGGTGAAAAAGTTTTTTTTTTTATGTGTGCGAGATCATCATCATAAGCATCATCATCATCATTATCATCGTCATCATTATCCTCCTCCTCCTCATCAATCTTCTCCTCATCGTCGTTCTCATTATTATCATCATATTTATCCGCATCATGATCAATATTACCATCCATCCTCCTCATTGTTATCATCATCCTCACCCTCATTATCCTAATCATCATCGCCATCATCATCATCATTATCATCAAGTGTCTTGCACAGTGACGAAGACGATCACGTTCCTCCAAATATTAATTTCATTGTTCATTTTGTCAATTTCATGTAAGGGGAAGGTACCATCATCATCATCATCATCGAGTGCCATCTCCGCAACGAAGGTTGGCTACCATGGCACTCGATGATGATGGTACCCTCCTCTGACATGAACTGACAACATCAACAAGGAACATAATATTTGGAGGAACGTGTCGTCTTCGTGTAGAGTAAGGGGAGGCTAACACGACACCTAAAGATATATGGAGATCACGGTGTTATGGCCCAGAATTTTCAATGACCAAAGGCTCACTTCATCTTGGGAGCCGCGATAGCTCAGTGGTTAGTGAACTGGACTACAAAGGACAAGAGGTAGGGTTCGATCCCAACCGACGGTTTTCGGTTCACCCAGCCTTAAATGGGTATCGGATTTTTTTTCTGGTAAAGTAAAGCGGCACGGGCGTAATACCGACCACATTACCCCAAAAATCACGTGACGAAGGTCTGTAAAATTTATGGTCACTAACACCATATTCCTTATACGCCACTTGGCGTGACGGGGGTACTTTACTTTTTTTTTTTTTTAAAGGTTCACGTTATAGATGACGTAGTTTATACCAAGCAAGCTTTGGTTGGTATCAGGCCTACTTTACAATCAAACACATCTGGTACCTATTTTAAGACTGGGTAAACCTGAAATAACATCGATCGGGATTGAACCCGACCTCTTGTTGTCAGTAGTCCAGTTCACTAAGAAGCCAAACCGGAGATAGAGAGTCGGCACATAGGGCATAACCACAATCTCAAAAAACAGAAACCTTGATTGCCAAAGTGGCACATATTGCAGAGATCACTGCTCTAAAATCTATGGCTCTGTTTCCATAACAATACTTTTTTTACAATGACAGCTTGTCAAGCCATCAATCAGCCTCCTTAGTCGCCTCTTACGACATGCCTGGAAGATCACAGTTACTATTCTTTACTTCCCTCATAAATGAGGCCCCGGTAACACACGGCAAAGATATTATAACATAAAGAAAAAATATACTTACTAAAACAGGTAACGTTTTGGAATCAAATGTCTAATCATCACTGTTACCCACTGTTCATCTCATCTAATCAACTTTTATTGATGTGTTCCCATTACAACAGCGTTTGCGTTTATGAAGTAGAAGAAGAAAAGGCAGCAATCTCGTTACGCACCGCGACGTACATGCTCAGATATAGCTCAATATTTTACCGTTTGCAAATTTTAGTCAAGTGGTCAGTATTACGCCAGGGCGTGTCTCTTTCACAGAAAAAATCCGGTATTTATTTAAGGCTGAGTAAAACTCGAAGTTGTCAATGGAATTGGAACCCAACCTCTTGTTGCTAGTTCAGTAACCACTGCGCTACCGTGTCTCCCATTTATAAAGTAATTCACACAAATCTGGTATTCATTAAGTTCCAAAGAAAGAGATATATCTAATATTGAATTGAGAGTGCTACTGTTTTACGATTACTTTACTGATCTGATTCACAAGACATGTATAAACACTGACGACGTTTGAAGAGATCGATTTATTTTACTCTCTTTTAAAAGAGCGCCGAGTAGCGTTCTGGTTGGCACACTGACTTGTCGTTGCTCATTTCTAGCCTGAAACTCCACAGTCGACACAGGAAAAGGAAAATATCTGGTAAGTCTAGTGAGATTTTAATAGCGAGGATAAGCACTGGCCCACTATCTCCAAAAGCTGAATTCTGAGTCCCATTTTGATGAAACTTCTTACTTTACTCTCACCCCGTACTACATTACATTTTACAAGCCATTCTTGCGCACTCTTCTTCTTTTCTCTTTTCACTGATACCTAAAAGGTGTCGTGGTTTATATCATCTGTCGTTCTTGTGCTGCTCGAATTGTCTGAATTAGTGATTTTCCTTTGTTGTTACATGTCTCCGTCACTGCATCTATCCATCTTCTTCTGGGTCTTCCTCTTGGTCTTTTCCCATGCATTCTCGAGAAGAACGCCCTTGATGGTGATTGGTGAGGATTCATTCTGAAAAGATGACCAAACCATTTAAGTTGTTGTTGTTCTATATATTCTTGGCAGGATTTTGTTCCTACTATTTTTCTTATGGTTTCATTTGTCAAAGAAATTCAAGCGTTCTTGCGCATTAACTTTCCAAATTGCAGATAACAACTCTTAATAGAAATCCTGTCACTTATTAGTCACAGACCTCAGTGAAATATAGACATCAAATCAACAACGTGTATGACGTGCTTTTTAAAGAAAGAGAAGGGAACAAAAAAACAACAAACATATATCGCATGCCCTGGCATGAATGTCCAAATTTAGTTTAAGATCACGAAGCAGGGCAATTGCTGGCTTATTACACATTGCATCAGGCACGTTACAAGTTTTTTTGGAGAAAATTGTCTCAGAAATGAGAAAGCCGTTATCGGCATTCACTGTTATATACGCTTCACTCGCTATTTCGTTTGGTTAACATGTTGCTCTTTATTTCTTATGTTCGCTATTTTTACTTGTGTGCTTTCTTTTATGTCTGCTTATAATTCTTCGTGTATATAGGATTACCATCAGTCCTGATTACAGGAAGACATGTCTTCCATTTTGATGACAATTAGTGAAGCAAGCTCTGCAAATGCTAGCGATCGATCACGAGTAAGAAGAAAAGTTTCAAAGACCCATCATGATGCTACTATAATGATTTGATATTATCATCACTTGCGCACAACAGTCCACTACGGTAAAGTAACGTTATAAGCGTTCGTTTAGTAAACAAGCACCAAATTAGCGGTAAAATGATCGTTGTCCAAGTCTGTCTTGTCAAATCCCTGGAAAAGAAGCACTGTAACGACGAAGCAAGAATAAAACGTCCTGCCACAACCAACACTCACAGGGACATCTAAATATACTCAATATGGCAGGGACTGCGCACCAACATTTGACTTTTTAGACTTAAGTACAAACAAGACATGTCGCGTACCTGCACAAGACAAGCTTGAAGGTTGAAGCAAACAAATATGACCAGTAAACAAAGTTTCAAGGAACCAAAAAATTGTCATAACATATTTAAGGAAAGTGAAATAATATTTCACGGTACTAGACTACATCATGTGGACAGTGGTGGGGCCAGTGCTCTTTCTGGTTGTCATTACTTTCCCCAACTCAGTGAGCCAGGTACCCATTCCTTTAACATCAGGGCTAACACGCTCACTATATCGCCAAGCCATGACGTTATCAATACCTACGGACGATCTCAGCAAACAAACGTGCTGGTCAATTCCACAAGAAAGTGTCGGTCAAGCAGACCAAACTCCAGGCACAGTGCTATGTTGGACTTGGGAGTTTGACCATCTTTCTGAGAGGGCACGATCCTTTCAAACAGAAACCATGTCTTTCCGGCAATTTAAGACGGTACTTGATTTTGCTAAACTGTTATCAAAACTATTTTGTTTCTCAATTACATAAATTTGGTTGACCTTCAGTTTTGTTATGAACCGAGCTACGTGGAGAGAATCTTGTTCCTACAAAACGCTGCAGGGCGTGTCAAACTAATGACCCCTGTGAGGATAGGCGACCAAAAACAACAAGCAGAATACAAAAACTACCTGCTGTTATCAGTTCTCCCGCCTAAACGATTGTCTGTTTAAATTGGCTCTACCCCGTCTACAGACGGACAGCAATACAGGAGAAATCAATCGATATTTGCCTGGTTCGTCTGGCCACGCTCTATCGAGCAGGTATTGATTGTTGGGAAGGCGTAACGATGTTTGTAATTGTCAATTTACCTGCACGTCGATGAAGAAGATACAAGAGCTGAATGGGGTGGGAGCAATGTGGCAAGCGGCAGATCAGACCCTGAAATAATTGGAATCAGAGAAAGATTTTGGGCAGTTTAAAGATAAACTGTTGGCCTCAGATCGTGAAGTACCTTGATTCAAGTACAGCCACAGGCCGTGGAAGCGTATTTTTCTCTTCGAATCTGATGTTTGTTGTGTGGATTTATCTCAGTGGGTCTCTGAGTGGTGAGATTCTGTCTCTCAAATAACGGCCAAACACAGGTCTCTTGTGCACTCTGCGCATGTGAAAGAAACGTTGGCTACTTAAAAGTTGAAAAAAAAAGTAAAGAGCCCCAGTGGCGTATAGGGAAGTGGTGTTAGTGACCAAACTGCAAACTAAATAGCCCGTTTTTGGAATTGTTCAGCAAATACAAATCTATACACGATTCTCTATCCATCGACGGATGTGTCGGGTCGAGAGTCGCAAATATCGAGACCTAACGTAAACTACGAACGCAACGAATCAACGACCAGACCATCTAACGGGTGCAAGATGAACAAGAAAAAGAAAAAAGAAGAGAAATCAAAGAAACAAAAGGGTATCTAGAAAGAAAGTTCTTGAATAAAAGTCAGAGATGGACAATGAAGGCAAGCACACGAAGATAGTAGGAGCAATCAAGTGTATACATGTAAGGTTTCTATTCTATTCTACAATATTTTATTATATTCTCCAATATTGTATTCTATTCTCTAATATTCTATTCTATTCTCTAATATTCTATTCTATTCTATTCTATTCTATTTATGGAAACAGTTTTATTGCCCGCCCCAGCATTTCTCGATGTGATGGCTGACTGTCCCTGTGAGGTGCTAATTGTAGAAACATTTACTCTCCCAACTAAGCACTCGGGATCGACCCCCTTCCCACCTTTACACTCATTAGCCTCTGGGTATACACACCATTGTCATACCCTTCCTCCACCGCGAATAAGAGTAAATGTAGATAGATAAAAGGGCTAACATCTGTGTGAAGTCGGCGGATCATGCATTATTGGCGGAGGACTCTTAATTTATACTACGGAAGATTAAGTCTACGGTAGGAATAGATGCAGCTCTGGGGTGGCTTTAAAGTGAGCATTTTATTCTGGATGTTCTGTGCACTGGTGCGCACGGCAATGAAGAGCCGATAAGCTCGCTTGCAAACTTGCAACTGCAACAATTTTGTATATATTGAAAGACTGATGAGTCTAAAGGTGGCAAAGGCGTTTGGTCGATCCGGAGTGCTTGGTTGGAAAATAATCTGCATATGTTTCGAGAAATGCTGGGACTGGAAGTGGAGGTGGCATGGAGATGCCCCGACTGCACTGAACCAGATCTCATGAATATAATAGAATCACGAGAAAAACAATCGTAGTTCATGGTTATATTATGAGAAGGGAACAGCTGAAATATATTGTTACAACAGGAAATAAAGCTTTCATGTTTCATCATGATTCATCATCATCATCGTGTGCCCTCTCCGCAACGAAGGTTGGCTACCATGGATCGCCATTCTACTCTGTTTCTTGCTTTGATGGTGCAGGTTGACATAGATTGACTTGTCCATCTTTTGATATTACTCGTCCATGTTAGTCTTGGTCTGCCTCTACCTCTTTTGCCTTGTATTTTTCCTTCCAATATTACTTTTAGTAGGCTGTTGTGTCTTTTAACATGCCCCAAAATTTAATTTGTCTTGTCTTAATTGTGTTCAGCAGTTCTCTTTTTATTTTCAGTTGTTTTAAAACTTCATCGTTTGTTATCTTTTGTTTCCATCCAGTTCTACATATTCTTATATAAATCCACATTTCAAAGGCTTCAATTTTCTGTTCTGCTTTCTTGTCTAATGTCCATGTTTCTGCACCATACAGGAATATTGAGAAGATGTAACATTTTGCCATTCTTAGTTTCAGCCCTGCAGATATTTGTTTTGTTTTTAGTATATTTTTCATGGCATTAAAATTACTTTTTGCCATACCTATTCTTTTGTTTATTTCAGTTGTACATTTTCCATCATTGGTTATAGTATGTCCCAGGTAGTTGTAACTCTGGACTGTCTCCAGATGTATTCCCTCAACTGTGATATTTAATTGTAGGTCATCATCATTACTTCTTTTTTTTTTTTTTTTTTCAATTCTAGAGTTGATATAACATTTGCATGAAGCTTCGCTACTTCCACACTTATCTTGAATGATCTAGTTAACAGGTATTGAATTGTTAAACATAACCGGACAGACCAAACATAAGATGAAAATAAGCTCCGGAAGCAGACGCCGATGTCGGTAGAGATGACTTGGGAGAAGAAAATTATCGAATTCATTTACAAATGTCACTATTTCACTTCGACTGCAGACGGGCAGTTTGAGAGTAGAATCATCGTTCGAATTCTGGAGCAAATATCTATTACTTTTCGAGTTTAAAATTTGATTTCTGGAATATTCAGAATTAAAATTTTCGAAGTCCAAGTCTCCATTGTGTGGGTATATATATATATATATATATATATATATATATATATATATATATATATATATATATATATATATATATATATTAATTGCGGATATTCTGAGGAGTCAACGCAGACCGTGACTCCTCTAATATTTTAACAAATACATAGCACAATCACATTCCAACTCAATGAGTTAAATATCAGTGTACAACCAGCCACCGTATTCCCTAGTATAGCCGAGACATGGTTCAAATAACTCGAGACGTTGCTAATAAAAAGACTTCAGTATTTATGGAGGTCAAACTTACTAAACTCGTACACTGGCATCTACCGACCTTGCACATTGTATGAGAATAAGGTAGACCATTTCAGTATATAGCTCCCCGTTGCCATGGTAACAGAAGAACAACTAATAAGATGGCGCTGTACTTTTTTATGGAAACATATAGAAGTAGGGCAGTCAGTTGCAATATTATTTGTGCTTCTAATAAGATTCACTATGCCACGTCTTTATTAAAAAAAAAAGCTTGAACAAAACTGTATGAGATATTAATTAACAGCAAACCCGTAATTTATTCTCATAACTTTTAATGTATGTAACTAAGATATTATGATGTAATTACAATAACTTTGGGTGAATGAACTATTTTACATTACGCAAATTGAAGTAATATTATGTCGTAAATTATAAGGTTAAGGTCAAACGTAAGATTCGGTCTCATGTCCAAACCTCGTCAAGTTTGGAATCCACAGATAACACACAATAACACACACACACACACACACACACACACACACACACACACACACACACACACACACACACACACACACACACACACACACACACACACACACACACACACACACACACACACACACACAGAGAGAGAGAGAGAGAGAGAGAGAGAAAGAGAGAGAGAGAGAGAGAATAGATACTATATTACATATGAGGTTATTGGTTTTCTGATACATTGTTCACAGCGTTGAATAATATAAAATCAAATGTGAGCGGCAGACACTGGAAGTTATTGAAAATAAAAGACAAGAAGGCGTACCCCGGGAAAAAATACAGAATTGCAGACTAAGCACATGACTTGGTTAGCAGCAGCTCGTTAAAAGATTAATTGTCAACTCTACCCTATGTGCCGTAACTCATACACATATTTCTGGACTGCGTGGAGCTGTCGATCGTCCGCGGTTTGACTGCCAGTTATTAATAGAACTGCCTGTCACAAACGAAATCATATTGCCTAAGTGTAAAGTTCAACATTACACTAGAGTTATTTGAATGATAATACGATGAGAAATGAAGGAAGAAAGAGACCGGCAGATAAAGAATAAAATCCGCGATTACTATGCAAGGGAGGTAACTGTAATATTGGCGTCAGCAGAGATCAGAACGTTACCATAGCAACCGTGTGAGGCGGATTTTTTTTGGTTTTTAATTTAAACAGAATTGGGGATTTTATAGTGATTCCAAGCACAAGTACGGAGTAACTTCCAATACTGTTGTGATCACTGCAAACTAGGTTTTGTTATAAACAAAAATAAAGTTTGTACAGTAACATGTTAATGTCGTAAAGGATGCAGTATTAGACTGTACCGTACCATGCAACAGCATTTGACAATAACGCCAGTAGTTTCTCCAGCTGCTATTTACAAGCCAATCCCTCAAATGGGAACTAGAGAGTAAAAGAAAATCGGCCGATCAAGAGAAACATTAACAAGAGCATATTGAGGCGAACGGCAACAACACCATGGCCATCACCCTTGTCGAAAATGAGCGAATAGCCCAGAACAGGAAACTGTGTAAGGTCTGAAACCTGATAACAGAGATTATCGGGCATGGAGCCTAGTATTTCTACTCTAAGTGCCTCTTTGAACGATAGAGAGACAGACAGATAGAGAGGCAGGCAGATAGATAGATAGATAGATAGATAGATAGATAGATAGATAGATAGATAGATAGATAGATAGATAGATAGATAGATAGATAGATAGATAGATAGATAGATAGATAGATATATAGATATATATATAGATATATAGAGATAGATAGATAGATAGATAGATAGATAGATAGATAGATAGATAGATAGATAGATAGATAGATAGATATATAGATAGATATATAGATAGATAGATAGATAGATAGATAGATAGATAGATAGATAGATAGATAGATAGATAGATAGATAGATAGATAGATAGATAGATAGATAGATAGATAGATAGATAGACAGACATATATATATATATATATATAGATAGAGAGACAGACAGATAGACAGGCAGGCAGACAGATAGATAGATAGATAGATAGATAGATAGATAGATAGATAGATAGATAGATAGATAGATAGATAGATAGATAGATAGATAGATAGATAGATAGATAGATAGATAGATAGATAGATAGATAGATAGATAGATAGATAGATAGATAGACAGACATATATATATATATATATATATATATATATATAGATAGAGAGACAGACAGATAGATAGGCAGGCAGACAGATAGATAGATAGATAGATAGATAGATAGATAGATAGATAGATAGATAGATAGATAGATAGATAGATAGATAGATAGATAGATAGATAGATAGATAGATAGATAGATAGATAGAAATGTACCTTTCCTGCTTTCTCTGTTAAATGCCTCTCTGCTTGAGAAGGCGTGGTTGTATTCTTTTTGACTGTATTGTCAAGTGTCTTGAGTGTTTATTTGTTTGTTTTATGCTATAGTATATATTTAGAGCCTGGTCACATTTGTCTTGAGTTTGTGTCGATGACCTATCATAAAGGTGTGGTCAAATATGTGAATTGTCGCATATTCTATGAGTGTGATAGCATATTCTAACACGGCTTTGTTAGTGGTCGTATATCCTATTTGTGTGCTCTCATAATCTTGTGGATTATGGTATTTTTGTTTATGTGTGATAGAATATCTTACCTGTTGTAGCATATTTTTGTGTGTAGTTGAAAATCATATATGTGTGGTAACATACACTGTTGTGTGATCATATATCTAATGTGTGTTGGTAACATATCTCATGCATGTGTAGCTCTCATGTCTGCATTATATATATATATATATATATATATATATATATATACTTAGTCGTATGCTTTAGGCGTACACTTATAAGATCTATGCATGTGATTGCATACCATATCTGTAATCACATAACTATGTATGTAGTCACATAACTATGTATGTTGTCCACTATCTTGCTTGTAGTCGTGTGTTTATTATATTTGTTTTCATATCTTATGTGATATCTTATGCGTGTGGTTGGTTCAAATATATGTGTTGACTGCTGAAAAATAAACGATATAGTGATCAGCACTTTTATGTTATAGTTTATATACATGGATTGAAGGGTGAATTAGACCAGTGGTTGTTAACATACCCCTTGAACCTGTGAGAAAGTTCACCTATCACGGTTATATGGTCACAACCAATGTCTCCCTTGAAGAAGAAATAAATTCCCGTATCGGAACGACAGCTTTCACATTTGGTAAACTTAAAGATAGAGCATGGGCCAACACCAATTTAACACTCAGGACTAAGATTCAAATTTACCTAAGTTGTGTGCCTAGTACACTTCTATACGGATCAGAAACTTGGACTACCTATGCAGGGCAGGAGAAAAGGTTAAACAGCTTTCATGTACGTTGCCTTCGCAAGATTATGAACATCAAATGGCAGGACAAAGTAACTAGCTCTAATGTCTTACAACGTGCCAAACTCCCATCCATCATGGCAACACTTAGGATTCGTTGACTAAGGTGGCTGGGCCATGTAAGATGAATGGCAAACAATCGTATTCCCAAACAAATATTATATGGCGAACTTAAGGACGGAAAGAGACCAAAGTGCTGATCAGTGCTGAGATATAAGGATGTTTGCAGGACTTCCTTGAGGGTATTTTCTATCAGTGAAAGGAACTGGGAAAATGTGGCTGCGGATCGTAGCACATGGAGAGCAAACATTAAAATTGGCAAAAGACAAAAGGCGCAAGAGAAAAGAGACAAGGCCAGGTACCAAAAATACACCTTGCTCGTTCTGTGGATGGATCTGTCTGTCCAGGATTGGCAAATTCAGACACGAGAGAAGATTTTCAGTAAAGCAGCACCCAGTATGAGACACTAATGCTTTACCAAACTACTGACTTTTCATGATTGCTTGCTACCAACCGTCTGTCAAGATGCCAAAGGCCATATATATGTGTGTGTATATAAAGTTAACGTAAAGCTGACGAGGGTCAGGTTATAGTCAAATCGAGGGCCAGAGGGCCAAAGTTACGAGCATCATAAAAAATTGTGATTTAGTATTATATAAATAATTATTGCAACTTGGTAACATATTTAATCATTTGTAACAAGGCAATTAATTATTTATTTCGAAATTACCTTTATATTATTTTTTGTTTGTTTTACAACCGAATGGAACTTTTTTTTTTATGTATAGATATTTATTAGAATTGCACTTACACTGCCTTGTGGGTGAGACTTTTTAGTCAAATGCTAACGGAGCAAACCGTAAACAAATCGACGGAAGGCAACAGAAAACCACCGTCGTAACTTCTTTGTACAATCATGAATCGCCACAATAATAGAATATATTAGGAAGAAGCAATCATTATTTTTTGGCCATGTAATGAGAAGAGAACAACTGGAATATATTGTAACAACTGGGAAAATTGAGGGACGAAGAGATAGAGGGAAGCAGAGAGAAAAGAATACCAGACAGCTTATGAGAATGGCTTGGCAGAAGGTCAACAACAAAATGATAAATAACTGTCGACATCGAAAATTGTGGAGAGACATGATCACCTAAGCCAGCAGGCCCTTTACTTGATGATGCTGATTTATTACAATAGTATATGTGGCCGCTGTAAGGGCCAAGAAAAATGGACTAGCGGGCCTGATCTGACCTACAGGCCCTCGTCACAGAATTATACTGTCTCAGATTTTCTTTCACAATCAGGCGCTGACGCCTACTAGCAGAGATAACTATATCTCTCTTCCACTGTTGACTATCTCCCATGCCATTAAAAAATTGTAATTGATGTATTTTCTCTCTGTTTCCTTCGGTAATAATCTTCAGGTTTTAGTTCTCTCTGTTTCCATCTATAATCTTCTACTTGTTTTTTTTCTGTCTGTTTCCTTCCATAATCTTCCTGATGTGTCTTTTTCTCTCTGCTCCCTTCTATAATATGTTGGTGTTTTTTTCTCTCCGTTTCTTTCTAATATCTTCTCCATATTTCTTTTAATCTCTGTTCCATTGATCATCTTCTTAATATTTTTTTCTCTCTGTTCCCTTATAAGATCTTCTTGATGTTTTTTTCTCTCTCTGTTTCCTTATATCATCATCTTGGTGTGTTTTCGTCTCTGTTGTCTTCTGTATGTTTTTCCTCCAATTTGTTCCAGCTGTCTCAGTCTCATATATGACATATAAAGAACTGCTTCCCCATCGTGTTAGTTATACATTTGCTTTTTGTGGAGGCAAAGCGTCGCACAGCAACAGACCTGGAAGCTGTCAGCGACTTATAGCTGATGGATTGCGCTTGGATCGGCGAACCGGAACCATCTAGACTCTACTCCACCTCTTCGCAGTGCCTCTAAAAAAAGACTTGTCAGTCTAGTCTATCCAAACGAGTAGGCATCGAAGAGAAAATGCAACTCGCTACTCAAAAAACGCCCCATGCTGAAGTCGAATGTGTTGGACCGAAAAGCGTAAATATCACAGTTTTACTGCAAATCACAAGGAACATAACGCGCACTAACATCATTTTAAATATGGATGACGAAGAGGTAAACCAATTCCTGTAATAAGCATCTGGCGAATGCAAGAAAGAGAACGATTGTCTTAGTCTCTTACAGAAAGTCCTGGTTACTACATTTACCCGTCACGGAGGTTTATCACATTTAACTGTTAAAGCTACCTTTTGAGGACTTCAAAGATTTTCTTGCCAACTGTTCGTCTGTCCATGATTCACTTCCACATTTCATGACTGGTTCTACCTAATAATTCAGTTTCTAAGAGATAATACATACGGAACTGAGGCGGCTGTTAAACAACAACGAAAAAGTTAAATACTGAAGGGAGGTCAAAAAGTAATGCACACCAATTTTTTTCTCGGCTAATAATAAAGATAGGAATATGAAATTTTGCACACTTGGAATATGACATGTTCCAATTATTTGCACCAAATTGCACAGCATTATGATAAATATTACGCAATCTATGAACCGTTAAAATGGAGCTTGTCAACAATGTCCGTTACAAACAGCGAATTGTCATAGAATTTCTGGTTGCGGAAAAAGAAACTGTGGCAAACATTCATAAACAACTGTGTGCAGTGTACACATGTTCTGCAGTCGATAGGAGCACAGTTAGTCGCTGGGTTCAGAGAATTAAGGCTGCAGAAAGTGTACGAGTGGAGCTGCATGATTTACCGCGTTCTGGACGTGTTGCTCGGCTACCAGCACAGACATGTTAAACCGGGCTGATGCCATTATTCGTAAGGATAGGCGTATCACTAGTCAGCAATTGGCATTGCAGCTTACAGTCAGCAAGGGAAGTGCAATCGCAATTTTTAAAACTCTCGGATATTCAAAGATTTGCGCTCGATGGGTTCCTCGGTGCCTAACAAATGATCACAGAGTTCAAAGGAAAACATTCTGTTCTGAATTGTTGGAGCGTTTCGGTGTTGAAGGAGAAATGTTTTTGTCAAAAATTGTTACCGGTGACGAAACGTGGGCACATTATTATGAGCCTGAAACAAAAATGCAGTCAATGGAATGGCATCATCCGCAGTCACCAAAAAGAAAAAAATTCAAAACATCTCCATCAGCCAGAAAGGTGATGATCACTGTCTTCTGGGACATTGATGGTGTGATTCTTGTTGATGTAATGACAAGAGGTGAGACAATCAACTCGACAGCTTACATCAATACATTGACAAAACTCAAAAATCGGTTCCACAGAGTTCGGCCTAATAAGCCATCTGCAGATTTGTTGCTTCAACATGACAATGCACGCCCTCACACAAGTCTGGTAACACGGGAAGCAATCAACAAATTTTGTTGGACTGTACTGCCCCATCCTCCTTACAGCCCTGATCTGGCTTCCTAAGATTTCCATCTGGGGGGACCCCTCAAAAAATTCCTGCGTGGGACACACTTTGACAATGATGAGGATGTTATCCGTGCAGTTAAAAAATGGCTACGCGAGCAGGACAAAACTTGGTACAAACGAGGCATTCATGACCTAGTTTCGCATTGGCGTAAGGCAATACGCTTGGACGGCGATTATGTTGAAAAATGGGTAGTGTATAGGGGATGTTCAGCTACAATCTGTGAAAATTTCACACATTTTGCCCGAATAGTTTCCGAGAAAAAAATTGGTGTGCATTACTTTTTGACCTCCCTACGTAAATAAGGTAAAATAAGTAAACGTTTGGGAGCCGCGATAGCTTAGTGGTTAGTGAACTGGACTACAAAGGACAAGAGGTAGGGTTCGATCTCAACCGACGGCCTTCCGGTTCACCCAGCCTTTAATGGGTATAGGATTTTCTTCTGGGAAAGTAAAGCGGCACGGGCGTAATACCGACCACATTACCCCAAAAATCATGTGCCGAAGGTCTGTAAAATGTATGATCACTAACACCATATTCCCTATACGCCACTTCGCGTCACGGAGGTGCTTTACTTTTTTTTTTTTAAGTAAGCCTTTCTAGGGGTATGGTGTTAGTGACCATATTTTTCTATGTCTGCGGCACATTTTACGGCGATGTGATCGGTATCACGCCAGATCGCCTTTAATTCATTGAAACATCTATAGTACCCATTTTTAGAGGCCGGGCGAAATCCCGGAGCCAGATCAGGCCGAAAAAAATCCGTCACTTCTGGGGATCGAACCTGGATTCTTCTAATTAGGAACCGAGCAAACTAACCACTCAGCCATCGAGCTTCCGAGGTAAAGGGTTATGATAAAATAAACCATCAATTTTATGTTTTCAATAAATATTCAATATTTGCTTTACAACGCGATGAATGTTTTAATATTATTTTTTAGAAATTCATTGCAGACATTTTTTGGGTGCTAATTCACTGAGCACAGATGTTTGCAAATTCACTGTATAGAGGTTTAATTTAAGCAACCACGTATTTGTGTTGAGGGCAAGAAAGGTTTTCTTTGTAGAAAATTCTCATCGTGTAAGACACTACTGCAATAGCCAATTTTTTAGTTGGCTGCGTGGTAGTGTGCCAAGCGTTCGGCTTCTCGTGGCAAGGCGCGGTGCCACTGAGTACGGGTTCGATCCCACTTCGGACTATATATTGTTCTTCGTTTTTTTCTATTGTTGTTTGTCTGTCAATTTTTCCGAGTGCTAACACATACTTCTTTGTTCTATTATTCCCTATTATCGCCTCGGAAGTTCCCCATATAATAATATTTATGTATTATTATTTGTACCCAGTATATAAACACTGGGAACTACTATTCGTGCTGTTTCGTCCAATAAATGTTTGTCTACAACACAAGTATTCAGCCCTACTGGGAGATACTTGCATTAATAGGAAAGTACAAATATACAATTTATTTCCGGTCTGTGATCGTTACCCTATGCTATAGTCATTGAGAACGTCATCGTGTAAGACACTACTGCAATAGCCATTTTTTAGTTGGCTGCGTGGTAGTGTGCCAAGCGTTCGGCTTCTCGTGGCAAGGCGCGGTGCCACTGAGTACGGGTTCGATCCCACTTCGGACTATATATTGTTCTTCGTTTTTTTCTATTGTTGTTTGTCTGTCAATTTTTCCGAGTGCTAACACATACTTCTTTGTTCTATTATTCCCTAGAAAATTCTCACTTTGTTTAGCACATTAGTGACCACTTGGTTCAAAAGATATTTCTCTTGTGGTTGGCCTTAATTGCCTCGGGTTGTAGCCTGCACTGCAGACTTCCTTTCAAGTACTTGATTTTTTTTTAGAAGTGTCTTGACAACAAAGACACATAGAGATGAAAACTGACAAGAAACGAGCGATCTAGCATCGTTGAAAATAGTACCATGAAGTACTTAATAGCACTCAGTAGGTGGCACTTAATGGCACTCAGTGGGTGGTACTTAATGGCACTCAGTGGGTGGTACTTCATGACTAGGGCAACTTGATATGAAAAATTATGGCCTGGGATATGTGGAGTAATAAAGATTGTTCTGAAGGCTTGGGCAGAAGAAATTAGTTCTCATGTTTTATTTTTTCTTTCATGATAAATTTGTATCTTATTATTTCCGTCTTCACTTGCCTTTCAGCATTGAGGGTTGATCTAATTTGCGGTATTTTGCTCTTCTGTGTGCCACTGCTGCTATGTTTCCTAGTGTTTTTAATATTTCGCCAATCCATCTTTTTCGGAGTCGGCCCTTGAATCTGCTGTTCTCACAATGATTATTGAAGGCCCGTTGTATTGTGTTTTGATCTTTCTCCTTATCACGTGGCCAGACCATTTTATCTATTGTTTCTTTATATTACTTTTTAGCGGGGGTTATTCCCAGCTTTTTCCCCCTCAGTTCTTCATTTCTGATCTTATCTCTCAGGCTGTTTCCTGTCATTCGCCGAACAGATTTCGTGTCGTTGGTGATTATTTTTCTTATTGTTCTTGTATCTAGGGTACAGGTCTGACGCTGGTAGCACAGTGTTGCAATGAAGATTATATTGTAGAGTGCCCGTTTTGCCTAGTATTATTTCTTTGTTGGACAATAGTTGATTTGACAAGCTTTGTTGATACATTTGTATAGTTTGTGAACATTATGTGGTGAGGGTAGGGAACGGAGCATTGACGACGAGTTTAATTGTCTGTTAAACAAACAGGCAGTGCCGGTTCGACTGGGGATTTAGATAATCTTCGCGTTTTAAAAAAAAAATTATTGACAACATAAAAAAAAGGTTGGAGTGGGGGATGGGGATATGAAGTGAAAACACATATGCAGTCACAGTCACTAGATGATGATTACATGTACACACATTTTACTATCCCTCCATTTATATCATCCAAGTGGCACTACAAATGTAATAAAATCGAATGAGAACAGTTTTTGTTGTGCAGTTTCAAGAACTGTTCATTGAAATGAAAGACACATCTACAGCACCTTTTATATAAGAAGAGTTTTCTCTTAAAAGAGAGATTTCTGTACAACCAAGATAATAGTTCCGGCAAGTAAGAATTCGTGATTTTTTTATATTTGAAGGATCTGAGTAGCTAAATGTTGAGAACATTTGTTGTCCAAGACAACGCATACACACCCACTTATCGTGTGAAAGGAAAGAAGAGTCTTGTAAAGAGAGGAGTTTGTATAACAAAGATGTTCATTGTAAGTTTAAGAAATCTTATTTGTCTGTATAACACAGCAAACGATAATTGTATGTTTAAGAAGTCTTCTAAACAAGAGAAATTTTGACATGCAGAGATAGGATAATTGTAAGTTCAAGAAATCTTCTTTACAAGAGAAATTGTGACAAGCAGAAAAAAAGGATAGTTGTAAGTTCAAGAAGTCTTCTTTACAAGAGAAATCCTGACAAGCAGAAAAATGGATAATTGTAAGTTCAAAAAAATCTTTACAAGAGAAATCATGTCAAGCAGAAAAAGGATAATTGTAAGTTTAAGAAGTCTTCTTCACAAGAGAAATTCTGAAAAGCAGAAAAAGGATAATTGTAAGTTTAAGAAGTCTTCTTCACAAGAGAAATTCTGACAAGCAGAAAAAGGATAATTGTAAGTTCAAGAAGTCTTCTTTACAAGAGAAATTCTGAAAAGCAGAAAAAGGATAATTGTAAGTTTAAGAAGTCTTCTTTACAAGAGAAATTCTGACAAGCAGAAAAAGGATAATTGTAAGTTCAAGAAGTCTTCTTTACAAGAGAAATTCTAAGGCAGCAGTGATGAAGCGACCGGTAGAATGAAGCCGGTCCATGATTCCCTGTATGGAGGTAATTGTCCTGGAGTTATTTTCGCCGTCGAGGAGACGACTGATGTCTAATGGGAGGCCTCGGGGCGCTCCAGCCCGGGAAGTAGGGTTATGCCAGCCTAGTGTGTTGACTTCCGGTGCAAGATTGAAGCCGCTTCCGGGACCGCCTAATTGTGTCACGAGAGTGCGTATTCTGGCGTCTGCGATCAATGGAGGTATGTTCAACCATCACGCTATTTGGAACAGGCTGGTTGAGAACATTAGTTGGTCTAGTTATCGCGATGTCAGAACGACTGTTTTAGACAAGATCGTCAGCAACTACTGATTGCCAGCTAGACATGGGCCATTTCAAATACAAATATCAGCCATCATGTTTAGTATCTTATGATCTTCATCACAGACCAACAGGGGACGGCACGTTTCCTAAAGCTTTTACGTCAACAATAAAGTTCATCCACTTCTTGAGGTCTGTAGACATTCTTCACTGTGTTCTCTCTGCCTGGCCTACACTGTTTATTTATGTTTCTAATGTTCACCCCCAGGTTGTTCTGCCTACTTTGTCTTGACTTAATGCTACGGGCTGATACGAGCGAGAGAACTTTGGTCCAAGATGGCGTGGGGTAGGTTGAAATGGTATTCTGAAATTCCCGGCTCTTGGAATAAGCTGGAACTTGTCCTGTCTAAAAGTATTGCGATGTTAGGTCTTCTATATCAGTAAATGCCACCAAGACGGAGAAAATGGTGATGCTTGTTTCTGTTAGTCAGCCAGTTTTAACGCAGGCTTTCTCCAGAGAGACTCACAAGGAAGTCGAGGCGAATCAACTGATGAGCAGCCGACTCTGCTATTGCAGGTCGCAGACACTTGAACTTCCTTCTAAGTTTGTCTATATTTTGCCCTCGCTCTGGATCTCAGTTACTGTGATCGTTTCTGGATCTCTTCTTTAGCACATGACGAATCAACCCCCATCGTTTGTTTGTTCTCACTGTGTGCCTTGTTCTACTGATTGTATTTTTGAGAAGATCGTCATTGCTGCTGTTTTAAACTACAAACACATCCACGTAATCTTCATCAGGCAGTTTGAATAAATCATTCGGGCTCCCAACAACATACGATAAATTGTGACATTTTCTAATAGCATACAGATGTTGTGGTTTTCGGAGTTAAGGTTCGTTGATTTCCAACATTGTATGCTTATTGAGTAATAACACCGAGGAAGACCGGCCTCCTTACTTACATACACTGTGGCTTAGTATGAAGATGGAGGTGGAGTGGTCACAACAGATAGATGGGCAACGATCGTATACCCAACAATTATTGCATGAGAACTTAAACATTGAAAGATCAAGGGCAGATCAGTACTGAACTCTAAGAATCTTTTTCATGGCTATTGGAAATAATTCTTTACCAGCGTAAAAACCTGACAAATTCTTGCTTCAGACTGTAACACACGGAGAACAAAAACTGACAAATTCTTGCTTCAGACTGTAACACACGGAGAACAAAAACTGACAAATTCTTGCTTCAGACTGTAACACACGGAGAACAAAAACTGACAAATTCTTGCTTCAGGCTGTAACACACAGAGAACAAAAACTGACAAATTCTTGCTTCAGACTGTAACGCACAGAGAACAAAAACTGACAAATTCTTGCTTCAGACTGTAACGCACAGAGAACAAAAACTGACAAATTCTTGCTTCAGACTGTAACGCACAGAGAACAAAAACTGACAAATTCTTGCTTCAGACTGTAACGCACAGAGAACAAAAACTGACAAATTCTTGCTTCAGACTGTAACACACAGAGAACAAAAACTGACAAATTCTTGCTTCAGACTGTAACGCACAGAGAACAAAAACTGACAAATTCTTGCTTCAGACTGTAACGCACAGAGAACAAAAACTGACAAATTCTTGCTTCAGACTGTAACGCACAGAGAACAAAAACTGACAAATTCTTGCTTCAGACTGTAACGCACGGAGAACAAAAACTGACAAATTCTTGCTTCAGACTGTAACGCACGGAGAACAAAAACTGACAAATTCTTGCTTCAGACTGTAACGCACGGAGAACAAAAACTGACAAATTCTTGCTTCAGACTGTAACGCACAGAGAACAAAAACTGACAAATTCTTGCTTCAGACTGTAACGCACAGAGAACAAAAACTGACAAATTCTTGCTTCAGACTGTAACGCACAGAGAACAAAAACTGACAAATTCTTGCTTCAGACTGTAACGCACAGAGAACAAAAACTGACAAATTCTTGCTTCAGACTGTAACGCACGGAGAACAAAAACTGACAAATTCTTGCTTCAGACTGTAACGCACGGAGAACAAAAACTGACAAATTCTTGAGTTTACAACAAACATTTAGTGGTCGTTATGGAAACAGCGTGACGTAACACTATTTCAGACATTTAAGAAGGAAGTTCATCTGTATCTTTAGGGTCGAAAGTAGGATGCACTCATAAAAAATATAGAGGAGAGCTGACATTTATAGAAGTTGATATTTATAGAAGCTGATATTTATAGAAGTTGATATTTATAGAAGCTGATATTTATAGAAGTTGATATTTATAGAAGTTGATATTTATAGAAGCTGATATTTATAGAAGTTGATATTTATAGAAGCTGATATTTATAGAAGCTGACATTTATAGAAGCTGATATTTATAGAAGTTGATATTTATAGAAGCTGACATTTATAGAAGCTGATATTTATAGAAGTTGATATTATAGTAGCTGATATTTATAGAAGTTGATGTTTGACTTCGTTAATCTAAGTGACGACTACGAACTTAAAAAAAAAAGACAAAAAGAACTTACAGGGAAGAATGTCGGCAAAGCGGTTCTTGCGCGTGTTGCTTTGATCGTTGGCCACCTTGGTGCTGGAGGGGTCGGCCACATAGCTGCTAACTGCCTCCCACTCACGGTCAAGCCGGTCTTGGTTCTTCAGGTGATCCTCCATGTACGACTGTGATAGAAATATATATATGGTACATGATACATGATAGAGGGCACATGATAACAGACTGGATATGCAACGTTAGGGGGGGGGGGGTAGAATAAGCAAGAATGGAGACAAGAAAAATAAAGTAAGACTGGAAAAGCAATTCAAGAGAGCAAGACAGAATAAGGACAAGTTAGAGAGCAAGATAGGGTAACCAACAAAAGAGGGCAAGACAGCTAAAGTAAGCAACAAATGAGAACAAACATAATGAAAACCGATTAAGGACAAGACAAAGTAAGCAATAATTGAGATAAAAATAAGCAATGATAGCGAAAGAGCTAAATAATGACCGAGAAAAAGACATAATAAGTAACAAACAGCATAAGAGACAAATAGCACAAAGGACAAAACAGCATAAGCAATAACAAAGAAACTACTAAAATATAAAGAACAGCACAGAACAAGCTATGAAACAAACTAAGGAAAGAGAAAGGAAATAGAGCAAGCTATGGTAGAGAAAAAAATGACAGAATAAACAAAAGCGGAAGTTAGAAAAGTCTCCAAAAATGTGAAACGTTTCTGTTGAAGTAACCCAAAGCACTGATAAATGTATTAGATACCACAGTACATGTAATGTGAAACATTTGTATAAAGCAGATGTAGTGAGGCTATGATAGAGATACATGATCAACAGTTGTATGAGAACAAGAACAGTGATGTACGACAAATGTAGAAAGAATGTGAAACAAGTGATATGAGTTAGTCTTTAAAATTACGTTAGAAGGGACATAATGTACGAAAGTGGGAAATATGTCTGCGTTTCGTTTATCCCGTTGTGGTTGTCTTTATCACAACCAATCAAACAAAGACCTTCCACCCCCATTTCGTGATTTATATTCTCCATGACTTTTTTACCTGAGCTTTCCCTCTTCTTTATTCCATAAGGGTCCCAATACAAAGTTGTCTAGCATATTATCGTCATGTAGTTAGATTTCTGTGTACATCCTCATATATTATTGTGTTGTGGTTCGTTGTTCCTGCTGAGGGTGTTTTTTGCCGAAACGTCGTTCTACTTTTGTTTTGTTTCTCAACTACGTAAAACTGTTACCATAACACTTTTTAGCTTTTTTTTTAAATGTTCATTATTATCATCAGCCTTACATCAACTTCGCAATTATATGCATCTTGATGCCTTTACTCATTCCTTTAGAAAGCCTCTGCAATTTTGGCACCAAGTTTTTCATTGGGCTATCACTACATAACTTGACTTTACTATACCTTTACAATAAAGAACGCGATTTTGTTTACTTGTGTAGAATTTTCTTAAACGGTGGCAGATCGTTGATATAATTCCCCCGAGTACCACGCTTTTACCTTGTTTGTTGTAAGCTATAATTTGTTTACTATAACTTTTAGACTGGAGCGAGACCAACAAAGCGGTACACATGAGCATCATTACATCATTAACACACGTAGATTGATCTCTGAGACGAGAAGTCGGAATAGGGGAATTTTCTTGGAGAGAAAGAAGCACAATTACGTTTAGTTCATCATCATCATCATCATCATCGGGTGCCGTCTTCACATGGAAGGTTGGCTACCATTGATCGCCATTTTGTTCTGTCTCGATGGTGCACGATAGCGTGAGGTTCGTCTGTCCACCTTTTGATGCTACCAGTCCACTTTAGTCTTGGTCTGCCTCTGCCTCGTCTATCTTATACCTTCCCTTCCGAGATTACTTTTACTAGAGTGTTGTATCTATCGACATGCCCCAAACATTTCAGTTATCTTTTGTCTAAGTATAATAATGGAAAGGAGAGCTAGATGACAAAAAAGAATGATACAGTAAAATAATAGTATCGGAAGACATTTCATATACAGTATGTCAAAGTTATAAAAAAAATGAAGATGTATACAAGAAGTATCTTATTTCGTCAGAAAATAAGATAACAAATAGATACAATTGTCTGTAACAACAGAGTTGTTTGAATGTTTGAAAAACTTAGAGGAGATCGCTTTATCCGCACACATACATATAGAATTTACACACAAACACACGCACACACACACATGCATGCACACACTCATGCACATTCACGCACACACACTGCAGACAAGAAAACACACATTCTATAAGGGATTACTCCTCGTGAACAAACATGAGACAGTCGTAAACAATCGCATTAAAGAAGATGAAAACATATTTGCACACGTCTCTAACAGTTTTTCTCTGTTCATTTTTAGTTCTTTCCCTTTAAGGCTTGCCCAGATGGATTTACAGAGAAGGAAAAATGGAAGGAGGGAATTGAAGAGAGGAATGCCGGATCTCCATCCTTAATAAGATGGATTGCTATAGCAACTTTTTATATCCTCGCGAGGTTTTAGACTCAGGCTGTGCTCCTCTTATCATGCCACGCTCTCATCCACTATTTATATACAGCGGAGAAAAGATGGCTATACGTTTTTCGTTTCTTTCAGTCTAGTCCTAGGGATTAATGAAAAATGTTGAGGGGAAAAAGGGCACAGAGAGAGAGAGAGAGAGAGAGAGAGAGAGAGAGACAGAAACAGTGAGAGACAGAATGAGGGAGATAGATAGACATAGATAGATAGATAGTTAGATAGATAGATGTATAGATAAATAGATAGAGAGATAGTTAGATAGTTAGATGGATAGATAGATAGATAGATAGATAGATAGATAGATAGATAGATAGATAGATAGATAGATAGATAGATAGATAGATAGATAGATAGATAGATAGATAGATAGACAGATAGATAGATAGATAGAGATGAGTGAGATTATTGGGTCTGGGGCTGACTGGATAATGAGTGAGATTATTGGGTCTGGGGCTGACTGGATAATGAGTGAGATTATTGGGTCTGGGGCTGACTGGATAATGAGTGAGATTATTAGGTGTGGGTTGTCTGGATAATGAGTGAGATTATTAGGTGTGGGTTGTCTGGATAATGAGTGAGATTATTTGGTCTGGGCTGTCTGGATAATGAGTGAGATTATTGGGTCTGGGGCTGACTGGATAGTGAGTGAGATTATTGGGTCTGGGGCTGACTGGATAATGAGTGAGATTATTGGGTCTAGGGCTGACTGGATAATGAGTGAGATTATTGGGTCTGGGGCTGACTGGATAATGAGTGAGATTATTGGGGCGGGGCTGACTGGATAATGAGTGAAATTATTGGGTCTGGGGCTGACTGGATAATGAGTGAGATTATTGGGTCTGGGGCTGACTGGATAATGAGTGAGATTATTGGGTCTGGGGCTGACTGGATAATGAGTGAAATTATTGGGGCTGGGGCTGACTGGATAATGAGTGAAATTATTGGGTCTGGGGCTGACTGGATAATGAGTGAGATTATTGGGGCTGGGGTTGTCTGGATAATGAGTGAGATTATTTGGTCTGGGCTGTCTGGATAATGAGTGAGATTATTGGGTCTAGGGCTAACTGGATAATGAGTGAGATTATTGGGTCTGAGGCTGACTGGATAATGAGTGAGATTATTGGGTCTGGGGCTGACTGGATAATGAGTGAGATTATTGGGTCTGGGGCTGTGTGGATAATGAGTGAGATTATTGGGTCTGGGGCTGACTGGATAATGAGTGAGAATATTGGGTTTGGGGCTGACTGGATAATGAATGAGATTATTGGGTGTGGGGTGTCTGAATAATGAGTGAGATTATTTGGTCTGGGCTGACTGGATAATGAGTGAGATTATTGGGTCTGGGGCTGACTGGATAATGAGTGAGATTATTGGGTCTTGGGCTGACTGGATAATGAGTGAAATTATTGGGGCTGGGGCTGACTGGTTAATGAGTGAGATTATTGGGTCTGGGGCTGACTGGATAGTGAGTGAGATTATTGGGTCTGGGGTGTCTGGATAATGAGTGAGATTATTGGGTCTAGGACTGACTGGATAATGAGTGAGATTATTGGGTCTGGGGCTGACTGGATAATGAGTGAGATTATTGGGGCGGGGCTGACTGGATAATGAGTGAAATTATTGGGTCTGGGGCTGACTGGATAATGAGTGAGATTATTGGGTCTGGGGCTGACTGGATAATGAGTGAGATTATTGGGTCTGGGGCTGACTGGATAATGAGTGAAATTATTGGGGCTGGGGCTGACTGGATAATGAGTGAAATTACTGGGTCTGGGGCTGACTGGATAATGAGTGAGATTATTGGGGCTGGGGTTGTCTGGATAATGAGTGAGATTATTTGGTCTGGGCTGTCTGGATAATGAGTGAGATTATTGGGTCTAGGGCTAACTGGATAATGAGTGAGATTATTGGGTCTGAGGCTGACTGGATAATGAGTGAGATTATTGGGTCTGGGGCTGACTGGATAATGAGTGAGATTATTGGGTCTGGGGCTGTGTGGATAATGAGTGAGATTATTGGGTCTGGGGCTGACTGGATAATGAGTGAGAATATTGGGTATGGGGCTGACTGGATAATGAATGAGATTATTGGGTGTGGGGTGTCTGAATAATGAGTGAGATTATTTGGTCTGGGCTGACTGGATAATGAGTGAGATTATTGGGTCTGGGGCTGACTGGATAATGAGTGAGATTATTGGGTCTTGGGCTGACTGGATAATGAGTGAAATTATTGGGGCTGGGGCTGACTGGTTAATGAGTGAGATTATTGGGTCTGGGGCTGACTGGATACTGAATGAGATTATTGGGTCTGGGGTGTCTGGATAATGAGTGGGATTATTGGGTCTGGGGCTGACTGGATAATGAGTGAGATTATTTGGTCTGGGGCTGACTGGATAATGAATGAGATTATTTGGGCTGGGGCTGCCTGGATAATGAGTGAGATTATTGGGTCTGGGGCTGACTGGATAATGAGTGAGATTATTGGGTCTGGGGCTACCTGGATAATGAGTGAGATTATTGGGGCTGGGGCTGACTGGATAATGAGTGAGATTATTGGGTCTGGGGCTGACTGGATAATGAGTGAGATTATTGGGTCTGGGGTTGTCTGGATAATGAGTTAGATTATTTGGTCTGGGCTGTCTGGATAATGAGTGAGATTATTGGGTCTGGGCTGTCTGGATAATGAGTGAGATTATTGGGTTTGGGGCTGACTGGATAATGAGTGAGATTATTGGGTCTGGGGCTGTGTGGATAATGAGTGAGATTATTGGGTCTGGGGCTGACTGGATAATGAGTGAGTTTATTGGGTCTGGGGCTGTGTGAATAATGAGTGAGATTATTGGGTCTGGGGCTGTGTGGATAATGAGTGAGATTATTGGGTGTGGGATTGTCTGGATAATGAGTGAGATTGTTGAGTCATCGGCTGAATGGATTATGAGAGAGATTATTGGGTCTCTGACTATCTGGATAATGAATGAAATTATTGGGTGTCTGACTCTTTGGATAATGAAAGAGACTATTGGGGCTCTGAATGGATAATGTGTCAGATTCCCTGATTCTTCGGCTGTCTGGATAATGAGTGAGATTATTGGGTCTTTGGTTCAATGGATCATGAGTTAGATTATTGTATGTGTGACTGTCTGGATAAAGGTGAAAGATTATTTGGTCTCTGTCTGGATAATAAGAGAAATTATTGGGATTCCAGCTGTCAACATAATGAGAAGAGATAATGATGGAGATATTTTTATTGTCTATCTGACTCTCTTTAATGAGGGAATTTGACTGATTTTCAAAATTGTATAAAAAGGGAGTTTTAAGTTCTTGTTGTTCGCTAAGTGAGTCAATTTTTAACCTTCAGTTGTTCACCAAACATACAATATTGTGATCTTCAGTTGTCCGTGAAATGAATGTATCTTTGTCTTCGACTGCCGTATTAAAAAACGAGATACATGTATATGTTTATGATTGCCAGTATAATGAACGAATATTTAGTCTTTAATATTGTTCTGTTCATGAACTTGTTATACGTTTCCTGCTATTCTAAATTGAACCGGTTTTGAAAAGTCAAGATGATCCCACAATGTATCAAAGTATCAAATTTATTTATATGATTACGACAACGTCAAAAGCTCAATCATCCGTCGATCGATCGATAAACTCAATCATTTACTTAAATGCTTTTATAGTAATTGATCTTCTCCTTGCCCCTTTTTTCTCCCATTTAGTCCATTGTATCCTATCAGTCCGTGACTCACTTCTCATAAACTAATTTACCAACACAGTTACCGGTCCATAATCCACCAGCCTAGAACACTCACTAATCCACTTATCTCTCTTCTACATTGATTCACGAATCCATTGACTGTGTATACTCATCCTGACAATGATTATTCTGTTCATTCTATACTCTAAATATTCTGAATATTCAGTTACACATTATACGCACTTATACATCACATGATTCCACTTGTTCTTCCGTCGATAACTTACCTATTAATCACTATCTCATTTCAACTATGCAAACTGCCATTTCTCGATGCTTCTATACATTTAACTATGTTAGTTCTTAATTTTCTTTCCTTCCTCATTTGCATTTCAGCGTCGAGGTAAGATATAATTTGAGATCTTTTGCTCTTCTATTGGCCTCCCCTGCTGCTATATATGTCCTAGTGTTTCTAATACTCCATTTATCCATCTTCTTTCGTGGGTGGCCTTTGATTCTGGTTTTCTCGCAACGTTTTGTTGTGTTTTGTTTTGATATTTCTGCTTTATGGCGTAGCCAAACCGTTTTAATTGTTGTTTCTGTATCTACTCTATGACGGGAATTATTTCTAGCTTTTTTTCTCAGTTCTTGATTTCTGATCTTATTTCTCAGACTGTTTCCTGTCATTCTTCATTCAACACATTTCATCACAGTAGACGTTTTTCTTCTTATTGTTCTTGCATATAGGATCCAGGTCTAACATTGTTAGCACAACCTTGGGATGAAGATTGTATTGTAGAGTGCCCGTTTTGCCTCTAGAGTTATTTCCTTGTTGGACAATAGTGGTGATAGCTGCCCAATGATTTGACAAGCTTTGTTGCATCTTGATTCTATATGTTTGTGAATTGTCGTTAGTCACTAGACTTCCTAGATATTTAAATTCGTCGATTTACTTTAGTTTTCCGCCGTCCGTCGTTAAGTTGACATTCTGTTTCTCTTTTGTGATACTCATTACTTCTGTTTTGTTGGTGTTGATTTTCGTGTTATTTTGAAGTGATCTTGTAGGTCTTCTATTTGTAAATGTGTCTGATCGTCTGCAAACAGAAACTCGTTAATCTCCTCTGTCTCCGATAGGTTAGCTAACTTGCACATGTAGTCCATATAAGTAATAAACAGCAGAGGATATAGTACGCACGCGCCCCTGGGGCGACTTATGATCTATCTTCGATGTGATCTGTGAAGCCTGCTGCTGTTCTGACTGTGCAGCTGCTGTTGATGTAGAGTCTTTTAATTAGGTTGATTAGATGTTGGCTTACTCCGTATGAGGAAGCCGCGATAGCTCAGTGGTTAGTAAACTGGACTACAAAGGACAAGGGGTAGGGTTCGATCCCAACCGACGGCTTCCAGGTTCACCCAGCCTTTAATGGGTACAGGATTTTTTTTCTGGGAAAGTGAAGCGGCACGGGCGTAATACCGACCACATTACCCCAAAAATCATGTGCCGAAGGTCTGTAAAATGTATGGTCACTAACACCATATTCCCTATACGCCACTTGGCGTGACGGGGGTACTTTACAACTTTTTACTCCGTATGGTGTTAGTATTCCCATTAGTCGTTCTCTGTTTACTCGGTCGAATGCTTTCTCTTGGTTAATATATGCTATGCACATATTCTATGTCAGTACAATACTATATTAGTAGTATATGTTTAAATATATTTGCATATGTTAACATATGTTTTATATATTATAATGTGAGTATATATTTAAACGTGCTTGGTACCTTCACTTGTACTTCCACAGGGATAACTATTTTTGCTGTTAATTTCTAATTATCTTTGTAAATGATTACCTATGTATATGTTTACCTGTGTTTATAAATGCTTCAATATGAATCTATATGTCTAACCAGATATGTATAATTTAAGTATAAATTACTATTTTGAACTTCATTTCTTTTGTCCGTCTGCTGTTATCCTGGGGTGTCGCAGGAGAATGGAGGATTGTAATCTGATGTATTTATATTTTATATTTTTTGTTATGTTGGTTGCTCCCCTTTTCGATGTTGAGTCATTCAAAACTATGAACTGTAATGATTAATTTTGAAAGCATATGTAATACAATTAATATAGATTAATCTCATGCATACATACGGGGTAGCAGGACAACTACTAGAAAATATAATAGCACTATATAAAAACAGTCAAAGTGCCGTCAGAACATCAGAAGGTCTGTCAGAATGGTTTCAGGTTACAACAGGAGTAAGACAAGGATGTGTCCTCTCACCACTCCTCTTCATCATATATATGGACAAAATAAATCAGGAAACAACCAACAACAAGGACAAATCAAATAATAACATAGAGGTAGAAAACTCCAACATCAATGAGCTACTCTTCGCAGATGACCAATGCCTAATATATGAGGATGAAAACCTGCTACAACAGCATTTAACATCTCTAGATAAAAGCTGCACAAACTACAGTATGAAAATTAACACAGCAAAAACAGAGGCTATAAGAATAAGCAAATTGAGACACCCATTAAACATCAAGATCAAAGACAAAGAAATAAAACAAGTAGAGGAATTCAAGTATTTAGGCGCAATGTTCACAGAAGATGGAAAACTAGACAGAGAAATTGACATGAGAATACAAAAAGCAAATGCTGTCACATACCAGCTTTCACCATTGTTAAGACATCCAAACATTTCTATGCCAGCTAAACAACAAATGATAAATAGCATCTTCATACCAACTTTGTGCTATGAAAGTCAAACATGGACCCTTTCTAAATCCCATTTAAGAAAGATCAATACATGTGAGATGCGATGCTTGAGAAAAGTGACAAACAACACAAGAAGAGATAGAATACCAAATGAAACCATAAGAAAAATGGTAGGAACAAAACCCTGCCAAGAATATATAGAACAACAACAACTTAAATGGTTCGGCCACCTGGTCAGAATGAATCCTCACCAATCACCATCAAGGGCGTTCTTCTCGAGAATGCATGGGAAAAGACCAAGAGGAAGACCCAGAAGAAGATGGATAGATGCAGTGACAGAGACATGTAACAACAAAAGAAAATCACAAATTCAGACAATTCGAGCAGCACAAGAACGACGAATGATATAAATCACGACACCTTTTAGGTATCAGTGAAAGAGAAAAGAAGAAGAGAAGAATCTCATGCATTCATTCATTCTATTAAATCGCCTTTTTCCCTTTAATCTCCTGACTAACACGATCATTCACTCATTCAAACTATCGTCAACTCCCACTTTACGTTATAATCCCCTCCTCCACTCTATCACTAACTCCCTCTTCACTTGACATTCGATTTTCTCACTCAATAATGTACACCCTCATTCACCCCCTCTTTCTATGATTAACTCCCTCACTCCGTGGTTCACTCCCCTATGATCGACTCCCTTACTCCATGACCCACTCCCTCACTCCATCATCCATGTATTCTATTCACGTATCCTCCCATCCACTTATTATTTCAACAAAGTACCGTAACTCTGCTTAATTTTAATGAACTATATAATAAGCGATCGCTATTGTCTCTACTGTGCTTGTTGAAATAATCTAAGGGCAACAATTTACTCCACAAATTCAGCGCAAGCACTGGCCTTGCCACATATTGCAGTAGTTAAACCGGAAACAGGTCACACGCATCCAAGAGAGAGTATCGATCCCTATTGTCCTCCTCCATTTCAAGTGACCCAGGGAACGGCAGAAATCAACGCCGAGACCGGCCGAGTGGAAATACAATGACAGACTCAACCCGTGTTAATAATTAATAATGAAAAGTGCTAGACAGGAACGATTTTAAGAGAACTTGTCTCCCATTAACAGAATTAAAAAAACAGACTTCCAGCGACAAGACTAATGTTCATTCCTTCAAACATTTCTCTCCCTTTTCTTATTTATTTAATGCAATCATCGTAAGGCGCATTATTATAGGTAAGGGTATAACGATGCATCAAGATGCTTGGAACTGAGAAGCTGCTGTCAAACTGATGATAAGAATGACAATTTTAAAGAAAAGGAAAAAGTGATATAACAGCTTTATGTAGGTGAGAAACAAGACAAAAAGGTGATATAACAGCTTTATGTAGGTGAGAAACAAGACAAAAAAGTGATATAACAGCTTTATGTAGGTGAGAAACAAAACAAAAAAAAGTGATAAACAGCTTTATGTAGGTGAGAAACAAAACAAAAAAAGTGATGTAACAGCTTTATGTAGGTGAGAAACAAAACAAAAAAAAGTGATGTAACAGCTTTATGTAGGTGAAAAACAAAACCAAAAAAAGTGATGTAACAGCTTTACGTAGGTGAGAAACAAAACAAAAAAAGTGATGTAACAGCTTTACGTAGGTGAGAAACAAAACAAAAAATAGTGACGTAACAGCTTTATGTAGGTGAGAAACAAAACAAAAAAAAGTGACGTAACAGCTTTATGTAGGTGAGAAACAAGACAAAAAAAAGTGACGTAACAGCTTTACGTAGGTGAGAAACAAAACAAAAAATAGTGACGTAACAGCTTTACGTAGGTGAGAAACAAAACAAAAAATAGTGACGTAACAGCTTTATGTAGGTGAGAAACAAAACAAAAAATAGTGACGTAACAGCTTTATGTAGGTGAGAAACAAGACAAAAAATAGTGACGTAACAGCTTTATGTAGGTGAGAAACAAAACAAAAAATAGTGACGTAACAGCTTATGTAGGTGAGAAACAAAACAAAAAATAGTGACGTAACAGCTTTATGTAGGTGAGAAACAAGACAAAAAAAAGTGACGTAACAGCTTTACGTAGGTGAGAAACAAAACAAAAAATAGTGACGTAACAGCTTTACGTAGGTGAGAAACAAGACAAAAGTAAGGTGTAATTGTAAGTTATACAACTTTGTTATACTATACAAAGTACAGGTGTAGTAAGTACTGTGTATTAGTAGTGTCATTCGAGCAACTAATGCATACAGATCAATGGGAGCTAAGCACATATACATAATTCCGTGCCTGACCGATGCAATGCTGAATGAGACGTAAAACAATAGGTATTAAAATTGTATAAATCAGCTTTAGTGACAAGAAGATACTACAAAATAATAATCGTTTTGACTACATGCCTTCATCAGTATTAATTCTTTTGTTTTTCATGTCGGGCTGAAGACGGCACAAAGGGGAGACGATACAGATAGTTCTCCACGATTGGCGATTTGCTAATAATTCTTGTAGTTCTTAGTTCTTCTTTAGTCCATGGTTGATTCATCCTTAGTAATTGTTCTACATAGTGGTTTTGTTGGTCTTACTTGTTTTCCTATTCCTGATGGTTTCCACATGAATTCCTTGTTGGGGAAGTTTTTCTTCATTAACGTTATATTATTGTTGGTACATTTGTGTCAATGTGGACAGCACTATACCAGTCCCGCCTTTCCTTCGCCCATCTATTCCTCTCTCTCTCTCTCTCTCTCCCACCTCCAAAACAAAAAAGAAACCCGGTACCAACATAAGAAAGAAGGAATATAGAAGTTATCGACCAGAACAAAAATCATCAACCAGAACAAAAGCCATCGACCAGAACAAAAAGCTATCAACTAGAACAAAAGTCATCGACCAGAACAAAAAGCTATCAACTAGAACAAAAGTCATCGACCAGAACAAAAATTATCGACCAGAACAAAAAGTTATCAACTAGAAGAAATCGACCAGAACAAAAGTTATCGACCTGAATAAAAGTTATCAACTAGAAGAAATCGACCAGAACAAAAGTTATCGACCTGAATAAAAGTCATCAACTAGAACAAATGTCATCGACCAGAATAAAAGTTATCGACCACAATAAAAAGTCATCGACCAGAACAAAAGTCATCGACCAGAATAAAAAGTCATCAACTAGAACAAAAATCATCGACCAGAATAAAAGTTATCGACCACAATAAACGTCATCGACCAGAACAAAAGTCATCGACCAGAATAAAAGTCATCGACCAAAATAGAACTCACCCCGTGAACTCACCAGACCTCTCGACTACCACAATATTTTATAGGAAATATGTCCAAACCAAACTGTGCTTAGTGGTAGGCACTCGAAGGTCGAGAGTGGTTACAACTATGTCTTCATATAGCCTAGTTCAAGTAACGACTTCTTCAAACTTTTCATTATGAGAAATGTTCATTCATAAAAGATTACAATAAAAGGTTTCCACCATTATAGGCTGGTAGTAATAGTGTGTATCACCATCAAGGGCGTTCTTCTCGAGAATGCATGGGAAAAGACCAAGAGGAAGACCCAGAAGAAGATGGATAGATGCAGTGAAAGAGACATGTAACAACAAAGGAAAATCACTAATTCAGACAGTTCGAGCAGCTCAAGAACGACAAATGATATAAACCACGACACCTTTTAGGTATCAGTGAAAAGAGAAAAGAAGAAGATGAAGTAATAGTGTGGAAGTATACCGTTAGGACGTTCTGCGAACTTCCAGATTCATAATACAGCACGGGCTCGGCTCCTGACAGCTATGGTCCTTGCGTGCTCGCGCCCACTTAGAGTGTGTGAAGCTAGTGGGCCGAAATACTTGCTCGACCGTGTCCATGATCAAATTTGCATCCTGCACTACAGCGCTATTATAAAGACTTCCCTATCACAGTTAACTGCCGTGCCTTTTGATTGTAAACATGTACCCGTAACGACCATTATCGATATATTAATAGATGACCTGGTCAGTATTACGCCAGGTAACCCTATTTTCCGAGAGAGATAACTGTGCTACTAATTTTCAGAGCTTGGTGAACTAAGAGGTCGTGTTTGAAAGCAAACTGCTTACAGCGAACAGCTGATCAGTTAGCGAATTATTTACCATTTCTAGGGGACCTCGGTAGCCCAGTTGGGAAAACCACCCGTTCGGACAATCCGTGTTCGATTCCCGCTGGGAGCAGTGTCAATTGTACTCGTGGTTGGAAAAAAAAATAATACCCCCACGGTCGCCCGAGTCGTTGGCAGAAATGGGCACCAGGGTATTACCCTGGGAAGGTGAGGAATGTCGCCTCGCATCTGAGTTTCGATGCTTGAGGGGACACTATACAGAAATCTCCGAACATTTCTGGATAGGAGGCCTAGCACAGATGCGTGAAAACTCGCTTGCTAAGACGCCGGTTCAAGTCTGGTACTTTACTTTTATCATTTCTACACCATGGTTTCGTTCATCCACACTTACTAGAGCACAACTTTCATCAAGGCAGATATTGGTACTGGGTTATCATATTGTAGAACGCCACTTATCATGTTCTCTACTGCAGCATGGATATCAGGAAACAAATAAAATAACATGGCCAGATATAGTAACTTAGTGGGAAAAATGGTGGCCGATTGAAACGAACTAACAAAGATTGATCGCCTTACGAATTATGACCAAGGACTTAAAAGTGCAGACGTTTATTGTCGTGATAATGACGTCACGGGGTCTGATGATTGTAGCACACCGTACAATATTCACTGAAGCGTTACTGTTATTACAGAACCGGTAAAGATGAAATGAATTGGTCTGTGACATTTAAGAGATATTGCAATCCCTTTCTCAGTGGTGGACGCCAACAAAGCCTGCATAATGTGGTTCTAATTAAACAAAAGAGGTTTCATATAGTAGATGTTATCTGTTAGTTATATTTACCTGATGTTTCAGTCACTGACCAGATCACGTAGAGAGGAAGCAAGCTAGCATTTCAAAGGGCTACATTTGATCGCAGTCAGTGATATAATCACAACAAGAAGTACAAGAGTGGTTTTCCAGTCCAATAATAAATGGCAGGTGCCATCTCTGCAACGAAGGTTGGCTACCATGGGGCGCCATTCTGCTCTGTCTATTGCTTTGATGGTGCAGGTTGTCGTAGGCTGATTTGTCCATCTTTTGATGTTACTCGTCCAAGTTAGTCTTGGTCTGCCTCTGCCTTTTTTACCTTGTATTTTCCCCTCCAGGATTACTTTTAGTAGGCTATTGTGTCGTTTAACATGACCCAAAAATCGCATTTGTCTTGTTTGAATTGTGTTCAGTAGTTCTCTTTTCATTTTTAGTTGTTTTAAGACTTCATCATTTGTTTTTTTTTCTTTCTATCCAATTCTGCCTATTCTTCTATATATCCACATTTCAAAGGGCTCAATTCTCTGTTCTGTTTTCCTGTCTAATGTCCATGTTTCTGCACCATATAGGAATATTGAGAAGATGTAACATTTTGCTATTCTTAGTTTTAGCCTTGTTGTTATTTGTTTTGATGTTAGTATAGTTTTCATGACATTAAAATTACTTTTTGCCATTCCTATTCTTTTGTTTATTTCAGTTGTACATTTTCCATCACTGGTTATAGTATGCCCAAGGTTGTTGTAGTTCTGAACTGTCTCCAGGTCTATTCCTACAATTTTGATATCCACTTGTGGGTTTTTGAGTATTTTCTTTGTTTATGATAATAGTTTTAGTCTTTTTCTTCTTCTTCTTTTTCTTCTGCGATCATGGCTCATTCAGACTAGGATTCTGGACTCTCTTATGAAGGAAGCTGTCTGTTTAAGGATTCGGTTGCCCCGTATAGTTTCTCTTCCAGGGCGGTGGGTGTGGACCGCATTGCTCTTCTCAGGTCTGTGTACTGGGGGCAATCCTGTAGAACATGTTTTATTGTTATGTTATCCAATGTATATTAGTCTTAAAACTGATATTTTATAGGAGTAGGGACAGGCAAATAATTGCAATGCTGCGGTAAAGCTGGTAGCAAGGAGCCCGTTTTTCACTATTGTTTTCCCATGATCGTTTCCTCGAGTCCTTCCGTCACGTGATGCTCTCCGGGCAGTGTCATACATATAGTCATTCACTCGAATTTCTTCACGGCGGACAGACAAGTTGTTTGAGCTAAGTGATTTTCATATACGTTTTACGATACATGATTCACTTTTTACTATTGACATCTCTATCTTTCTATTCTACACATCTCGACACTCATCCTACCTCCCCTCATGTAGCCTCCTTTCTTATTCCAACATCTTACTTTCCTCTCTCTGTCCACCTCTCCATTCCCCTGATCATCTAACATGTAGTTATAGATAATTGTGCTTCATCGTTTCTTGTTGTTGTCCCTGTATTCTGAAGAAGGCCACGGGCCGAAACGTCAGTATTGTGTTGTGTTCCTTCCTTGTAAAGCTGTCACCATACTTTGGAGTGTTTAACACTCCCCACCACTGACTCCATTTTATAGGAGTACTTTGAAATCGATATAAATAATGGAAATAGTTTTGTGTGTGTATTATTCTCATATTTCAACACAGAACACAGACAGATTATGTTTGAGTAACTGATTTGTTGAAGTCCCTGGTCTACTGACCTGACGGTCCGGATTCAAATCGCTGCTGTAGGGAATTGTTTATAGATCGATATTAAAGGCTGCTTCAGCTTCAGACAATGGATACCTGAGATTTATTCAGAGGGAATATTGTCGTTTGGCGTAACACTAACTCCATCATCTATAAATGCAATAGTGGTCATTTACAAACAATATGACCACCATATTCCACACAAGTCACAGGATATGAACTCTTTAATTTTGGCTATTTTTTGTCCAGCTTGTTCTTTCTGTCTATCACTAAGTTTTCCAGACTTTATCTTTGAAGTACAACATGCTCACCGAGTGTTCACTATTTGTTAATAACTATAGTTTTAACATTAACTCGATGTTGTTGTTTCATTGAATTATTCAGCATTTGAATAGTTAGTTTTCAAGGTATCAGGCTCGATTAATCGTTATATCTAAACTTAGAAGCTAAATTATTTTTGTGTGTATGCGTTTGTCTCTGTCCAACTCTGGTTACAGCACCGTCTTAAGTTTATTTTTAACTTAAAGATATCAACTCAGTTTTTTTTTTTAAATTTATCTCTGCACGCTCCACATCAGACTATTTTTAATGCACAATCTTGCGATCAACTTTTACATCAATTATGCTCGCTGTCAGTTTCCGCTATTCGTAACAAATCACGCTACAAGGCGCTCACATTCCCGTGTCCGCCCAGTTTCTAAAACTATAATTCAGGGTACTTGAGAGATTTAATTCATGGCCAATCCCATCTGATAGAAGACTATTAAACAAGACGTTACAATCTGTCTATTCATCACGCAGACAAACTTCCACCTCGTTTCTATCAGTCTGTCACAGACATATTAACCCTGATTGCACCAGTAAATACTGGGCGACTGATATCACAGCGCGGGGATCGCCAGTATCAATGTCACCTCTAATACGGATTGATCTGTTTTGTTAGTATTGTTTCCTCCCCTACCGCTATCGATTATACTTTAGCACTGTTAGAGCGCGATTACTTTCCCGGCGACTAACTATAGTTTACGTACTCCCCAAGAGTGAGTGTTGTCATTACATTTCGAACAATAAACACACCGACTACAACAGCAGCAGCAACAAATAACCACCAGTACTCTACCACTCATGTTATCCTAATAAGTGTTCCACTGCAATATTTAAATAGCAATCAGAACAAATACCACAACAACTAGAAGTATCTATAATCATTACAACCCTTATAGAATGAAGTTAAGATCTCCAGTTTTCCTATTCAGCACATGTTTGGGAAATGCGCGGGATCCAGAGCTCTCTCACCGGATTCCCTTCTTTGTCTTCACTGAGAAAAGTCAAGCACTCATTTTTTTCTGTTGGGTCAAATTGTGTATTGATACAAACACAACAGAACTATAAATACCGTTGAAGCTGTCTATAATTATATTCTTTCATTACGGTTGACTCTAAGTACACTGTTACCAACAACTACTATCATCAGTCATTGTGAGTGGACGTCACATATCTACTTCCTGCTAGTCGGACATTATTAAAAAAACATTAGTGTTTGTTACTAGTTGGACTACTCAATGACATATATAACACTGGACACATACCCGAAGATCCAGGAAAATCTATCTTTGTAGCCATACCGAAGAAGTCAGATTCCACTGATTGTGAGAACAATCGCACTATTAGTCTCATGAGCCACATGACAAAACAAATTACTAAGAATCATCATGAGATGTGTAAGGAACAAAATAAAACCAGAAATCAGTGAGAAAAAATGTGGATTTTAGGAATAAAGGGGCACCAATAATGCAATATACATCTTAGGAACATTGATAGACAGCTCTATAGAAGCAAATAAAAAAATCTATATATGTGCTTCATAGACTACACAAAAGCATTTGACAAAGTAAAGCATGTGGAAATAATCGATATGCCGGAGAAATTAAACATTGATGGCAAGGATCTGCAAATTATAAAAAAGAGAATTTGCTGGACACAAACAGCAGGCATAAGAATTAGCAACTAAACAGGACAGTTCCAATATATAAAATATAAAACAAGGAGTCAGACAAGGCTGTGTTCTATCGCCGGATTCATTTTCCCGTTACAGCAAACTATCATGAAATCAATAGTAAATAAGGAATTGAAGTCAACGGTCACAACATAAACAATTTGTGCTACGCGGATGACACAGTCTTAATGACACAGTCTTTAAGCAGAAACAGAGAATGAACTACAAGAAATGATAGACATAATAGTAAAAGAAAGCAACAAGAAAGGTCTCAGTCTGAATAGTAAGAGAACAGAAGTAATGGTCATATCAAAGAAACAAGCCTCAACATCGCGCAGCACAAAAATAAACAGGACAAATATGAAACAAGTGCAACGTTTCAAATACTTGGGCACAATAATAACATCAGATGGGAGATGCACTGCATTAAAAAAAAACACCAGAATAGCTCAGGCCAAAAAGGTATTTCAGAAAATGAAAAACGTCTTATGGAACAAATCTATGTGAAAAAGAAGTGAGAAAGACAGCTCATAGGTACTATATAGAGCCAGTTCTGGCCTATGGAAGCGAATCATGGACAGTTAGCAAAGAAATGAAAAGCCGAAAGAGCCCACAGAGATGGGATTTCTCAGAATAATGTTAAAAGTTCCATGGACAGCTAAAAAGACCAACGAGGAAATTCTCAAAGAGGCCAAAATAAATAACATTTTTTTGGGTAACACCATGAGAAGAGGAAATTTGGAATACTTGGTTACAACTGCAAAATGCAGGAAAAGAAAGATCGCCGACGACAAAGAGCGAAAATACTAGATAGCTTGGTGTCACGGCATGGAGAACAATCAACAACAAAAATGATACGATGCACGGTAGATATAAGATTGTGGAAGGACATGATCGCCTACGCCAACTGGCATGGCACATGATGATGATGACGCTAGTCTGACATTATTAAAAAAAAACTCTTACTGTTTGTTGCAAGTCGAACTTTTATATAGAATAATTATTGTTTGTTGCTAGTCGAACTTTTATATAGAACAATTATTGTTTGTTGCTAGTCGAACTTTTATCTGTCTCTGTCTGTTGTCCTTTCGAGCCGAAGTCGGCACATAGGGCAGAACTATAATCTCAAAAACAGAAACCTTGCGTGCCAAAATGGCACATATTGCAGAGATCACTGCTTCTAAAATCTATGGTTCTGTTTCCATAACAATGCTTTTTACAATGACAGCTTGTCAAGCCATCGATCAACCTCCTTAGTCGCCTCTTACGACATGCTTGGAAGGTCACAGTGTCACTATTCTTTACTTCCCACATAATGAGGCCCCGGTAACACACGGGAGACTTTTATATAGAACAATTATTGTTTGTTGCTAGTCGAACTTTTATATAGAACAATTATTGTTTGTTGCTAGTCGAACTTTTATATAGAACAATTATTGTTTGTTTCTTGTCGAACTTTTGTATAGAACAATTATTGTTTGTTGCTAGTCGAACTTTTATATAGAATAATTATTGCTTGTTTCTTGTTGAACTTTTGTATAGAACAATTATTGTTTGTTGCTAGTCGAACTTTTATATAGAACAATTGTTGCTTGTCGGATACTATAGAACACACTCACAAAACTATCATTACTTGCGCTTTACACTTATCGCCCCTCACAACTTTTGTTTTATTTATTGGGACATGCTTTAGCCACCATCTTTAACACATGGTCATACATTATTAATTTCAGGCCTGAGTCATTTCTGTTGTACGGGTGGACTGGTTGGTCTTGAGGCAAGACGCCGGCCTCGAGACAGAGAGGTTGTGGGTTCAAATCCCTGCAGCACCAGTTGGGATTTTTATTTGCGATTTCTCTCCCTGCAGCAACCACCCCTGGACTCAGCAGCGAGGCCCAGCTTGAAACGTCAATTACTCATGGACGGAAAAAAATTGTGAGTATCTCCGAAGACGGAGTTATCTGCCTGTGCGGCGATTAACACGCACAATTCAGTTCCTAGTCTCTAGAGACTTCGTCAGAGGTTAAAACTAGCGAAAGAGAGAAAAAAAACCGTTCTGTTGTACTTGTATTGTCAACACTCCATCCGTCTGTGTTATTTCCTATGTTGTAACTAACGCTAGAGTACAGGAGAGCAAATATTGAAAACTCATCTATTTTATCTCTTTCACATGCACTTTTAGCATTTAGCGATGGCAAAATTATTTAATTATCAATTAGGCTTGATTGAAACATTTGGGACAAAACATGTAATAATTTCCTATCTGTGATTAAGACAGAATATAGACTTTAGGACACAAGAACTGGGCCCGTGGAGGCAGCGTCACTTTTTTTTTGGATTAAATTCAGATCAGAGGCACAGCAATACAGGAAGTGACGATTGCTTTGTCTCATATTATGATTTAATGCTTGGAGAAACAGGGAAGTTGAAGCAAACAAAATGTGGCAGAAAATGAGTGGAGAGAAACCTGTCTTGTTTGAGTGGTTTAGAGCTGAACATAATTGTTGAATTATATTTCAAACTGATGTACATGTCTTATTTCTGCTAACTTATATTTCAAACTGATGTACAAGTCTTATTTCTGCTAACTTATATTTCAAACTGATGTACAAGTCTTATTTCTGCTAACTTATATTTCAAACTGATGCAAAAGTCTTATTTCTGCTAACTTATATTTCAAACTGATGTAAAAGTCTTATTTCTGCTAACTTATATTTCAAACTGATGTAAAAGTCGTATTTCTGCTAACTTATATTTCAAACTGATGTACAAGCCTTATTTCTGCTAACTTATATTTCAAAGTGATGTAAAAGTCTTATTTCTGCTAACTTATATTTCAAACTGATGTAAAAGTCGTATTTCTGCTAACTTATATTTCAAACTGATGTAAAAGTCGTATTTCTGGTAACTTATATTTCAATTGCAAAACCTTTCGAGCCGTAGCCGACCCATAGGGCGTAGACCAAGATACTCCCTCTTTTATCTGAATTTTTGTTCTAGCAGTTTTCAATTCTTGAAATATATTTTATCAAATCTCGCCATTTGTCTCTGTTCTGTACAAGCAGCTCTATCTCATTGAGGGAGCCGATTCCTGCTGCTCTTGCCTCTCTCATCAATGTTCTTCTCAGTGTCTTTCTGGGTCTTCCTCTTATATTTCAAACTGATGTAAAAGTCTTATTTAGACGGACCATGACAAGGACGCATGCTTTTACAAATGACAGATATGTGTATGAAACACTCACATACATTAATGTCTAAATCACATATCCCGTACATAATGTGAATGTTTTTGTTATTTGAGTTAGCATCCTATATCAGGATATAAGAAGTACACAGATAAAAGCACCAACCGATGCTGTCTATGATCTGTCATGGATGTACTAAAGAAAGTCATTGATCAAGTGTTTACTATTCATCATTTGAGCACAGAAATATAGTTCTGACCTTGATGCACAGTATTCCTCACTCATTTTCATTCATTCTGTCACCCAGCATCAGAGCTGGAAGTCGTCAGTGACTCATAACTGATGGCTTGCGCCAGGATCGGTGAACCAGAACCATCCAGACCCTGCTACACCTCTCCGCGGTGTCTCCAGAAACAGACTAACCTGTCTAGTCTGGCCAAGCGAGCAGGGATCGAAGAGGGAAGACAAACCCGGTACTCAAAAATGTCGGTTGAAGTCGGATGTGTCGGGCCGAAAGGCGCAGATATCACAGTGTTACACTGCAAACTTCAACACAACGTAACTACGTCCACTTAACGTCCTTTTAAGGGCGGATGACGAGGAGGAAGTCTACGGTTCGTATCCGCTAGAATACCTCAAATCATCGGGCGACCGCATCATCATCATCATCATCATCATCATCATCATTCTGTCTGATCAGAAAGGGGTAGAGCAGTATAATTTTATTTGTTGACAGTCGGTATTACATTCTGCGTGATGTCTTTTCCACTCTGAGTTGTATTCTCCTTTGAATATTTATGATCTCTTCTTTATAGCTGACCAGATAGTTCGACTTTTGTGTGGTAAGTTTCTTCTAATTGTGACCCGTTTGTTTCTAAGTTTCTCTGAATGTTAGACGGTGATCGAGCATCTGGTAGCAGTCTTTAAAGTGAATCAAACGTTGTGGGTACATCTATTGTTGACAAACGCTGCGCGTGCTATGCCATAGTAATGAGCAATCGCATCTATCCTTTGCCATATGCACATACAGAAGGGCGAGATAATGATTTCCACGCTGTTCGTGGATCGGCAGCTCTGGTACGATTCCTGAATCGTCATGTTAGTCAAGAAATGAAGGTTCGCTATGTACAGGAGAGCTATATGTAGAACGGAAGAGGAGGACTAGTGAACCAGTTTATCGTTCCATGCTTCGGATTTCTTGGGAAGGAGATCTGAGCGCATATGGACAGCTGTTTGATGTGCGATGAGGCTAATCCAACGACTAACGACGACTAACAGACTGTGAATTTAGCCATTGGGCTGGTGATGTCTGTAAATTATACACAGCCGCACTACCGTCAGTTCATCATTAATGAGAGGTTTAACAAAAATGCTGTTATAGCTGCCAGCACTTCAGTGAGAAGAACCGATTTCACATGCATATACTTTTTGTGTTCAGTAGCCATTTCTCTGTTTTCAGCCATGCAATTACCAGCACATTTGCCTCTGGCTATTTCTGGAGTTAGTCTTTCCTCCAGTTTTAAGTTTTAGGGCCCTCTCCATTATTATTGACATTTGTAGCATCCTCTAGATAGATAAGTTATTGAGTTCGCTCGGTAATTAACAACTATGTACTTTTGACCCATTACTATTTACATTTGTTACACAGCCTCTAGATAGATAAGTTATAGAGTTCGCTCGGTAATTAACAACTATGTACTTATGTCTGGGAGCCGCGATAGCTCAGTGGTTAGTGAACTGTACTACAAAGGACAAGAGGCCGGGTTTGATCCTGAACGACTGCTTCCGGGTTCAACCAGCCTTAAATAGGTACCGGATTTTTTCTGGGAAAGTAGCTGATTCTTGTTTGGTATATAAGGTGGTTTAGGCGTCATCAATATTTCCCTGCCTACTGCATTACTTCCGTTAGTTCTCTGTCTCCTATCTGTAGGCGACTTGACAAACATCTCTTATAAATGCGGATGCCGTGAACCAAGTTCTAATGTGAGTGACCTGGTTATGCGCTCTGCTAATTTTGTCAAAAGTGTGTTTTGAGCGATCTCTAGAATCAATCTCTCCATTCGACTTCTCTTAATTTCATTTCACCTGTGCCTGGTGCACGTAAAGACATCAAGTGAGTTAGTTAAGTCAAGGGAATGTTATTTTGCTTTAATTGACTTCAACTATGTTAAATTTATTTAGCACAAGGTATATGGAAATATCTTCAGAATTATAAAGAAGAGACAATCTACATTTACTGTAAATGTCTTGCGAAAAGAAGGCATTAAGAATAATATAACAACAAGCAAAATGAATGGAAAGAAGTGGAGAGGAAAACCAAGAGAAACATTATTGAACAGCTTATCCAAATGGCATAAAAAATGATCATCAACTGAAATGATGTCATGCACTAGGGCAGAGTGATGTGGAGAGAGATGATTGTCTGCGCCGACCGGCATGTCACACAATAATGATGATATATGGTTCTTCCAGACGAAAGATGAAAACAATTGTAGATCGTTTTGAACAAATTTATGAGAGAAAATTGAGCGAAATGTAGCCCTCTTTCCTTCTTCATTTGACTTTCAACGTCGAGGGGAGATATAATTTGCGGTCTTTTGCTCTTCTGATTGCCTCTGCTGCTGTTATGTTTCTTAGTGTCTCTATTATTCATTCAATCTATCTTTTTCGTGGTCGGCCCTTGGGTCTGGTGTTCTCGCAACGTTTATTTAAGGCTCGTTGTATTGTGTTTTGATCTTTCTGCCTTATCCCGATGGCCTACCCACTTTATCTTTTATTTATTTATATTCTATGGCGGTGATTATTCCTAGATTTTTTCACAGTTCTTCCTTTCTGATCTTATTTCTCAGGTTGTTCCCCGTCATTTGTCTAACACATTTAATCGCGGTAGTTGTTATTTTTTCTTGCATCTAGGGTCCAGGTCTGGAATTTGTAGCACATAGTTTGGACGAAGATTGTATTTTAGAGTGCCAGTTTTGCCTCGAGTTATTTCATTGTTGGACAATGAATATAACTGTTTAATTATTTGACAAGCTTTGTTGCACCTTGAGTCTTGTAGTCACAACTTGTAACTTCTAGCCAAATAAGATCAAACATTAATTATAGATACACGAACAGTTGTTGAAGAAAGAGTAGTAGATCAGGCTTGAATCGAGCTAAGAGACCGAGATGGGCAGCAGTAATGAGAGCATCGGTTGACAAACGAACACTCTTCGCACTTTTGTTTTACATTGGACTGAAAGAAACAGAACGATGTCATAAAGATGTATAGTGATACACATGAGACGATTTAGTTAATTATGAGATATTTGTCACTCTCTCTCATATCTTGTCATGTTATCTGTCATAGCTTCACAACTAAGATAGGAGAGAATAACAGACATCACATAAGTGACTAAGATAAGACAGAAAGATACGTAGCACATAAATGGCTAAGATAAGGGATAAGACATATATTTAAAATATCACTAAGATAGAATAGAATGATAGTTATCTATCATTGCCATTTTGTCGTTTTCTCCGACATGGGGGGACCGACGTTGGTGGTCTAGAATCTAGATCTAAGACATCGGCCTGTGGACAGGAAAGTTCCTGATTCGAATCTCACCACAGGCGGTGGGAATTTTTCTAATTCAGATTCGTTTAATTTTTTTGGCTCTCCTGCTCTTTGGTTCTCGAGCTCCGATGTCTTGCCCTCGGATAGAAGCGAAATGCAGGAGGCTCCGTGTGTAATCTGCGCATGTTAAAGAACCATTGACAGTTGTAAATCGAAAATAGTCGGCCACACATTGTCGCTGCTCGGGAATAAATTGTCATTGTCGCTGCTCGGGAATAAATTGTCATTGTCGCTGCTCGGGAATAAATTGTCATTGTCGCTGCTCGGGAATAAATTGTCATTGTCGCTGCTCGGGAATAAATTGTCATTGTCGCTGCTCGGGAATAAATTGTCATTGTCGCTGCTCGGGAATAAATTGTCATTGTCGCTGCTCGGGAATAAATTGTCATTGTCGCTGCTCGGGAATAAATTGTCATTGTCGCTGCTCGGGAATAAATTGTCATTGTCGCTGCTCGGGAATAAATTGTCATTGTCGCTGCTCGGGAATAAATTGTCATTGTCGCTGCTCGGGAATAAATTGTCATTGTCGCTGCTCGGGAATAAATTGTTATGAGGCAAAAATACACTTTGTGATCCCACCGTTTTCAAGGTCTCCGCCGGTGTTACAGAGGTTTGTACATTTGACGTGAAACTAAATTTAGTGCTTTTGTTATGTGTGCCATCGTTGCTGTACGCTGGGAGAGGGGATCTGAGCACAATAGAATTATTCGATGCACAATGAAGATGATATGTCGTATAAGACTAAACTAAACTTGAGGACATTATTGTTTGTTTCACCCAAAAGGAACGAAATAGAAAGAAATCATTAAGACACGCTGTAACAAACAGGAGACAATCCTAATTTATGTTACACAACAGGAAATAAATAGAATGAAATCATTAAAACACACTGTAACAAACAGGAGACAATCCTAGTTTATGTTACCCAACAGTAAACAAACGGAATGAAATCATTAAGACACACTGTAACAAACAGGAGACAATCCTAGTTTATGTTACCCAACAGTAAACAAACAGAATGAAATCATTAAGACACACTGTAACAAACAGGAGACAATCCTAGTTTATGTTACCCAACAGTAAACAAACAGAATGAAATCATTAAGACACACTGTAACAAACAGGAGACAATCCTAGTTTATGTTACCCAGCAGTAAAGAAACAGAATGAAATCATTAAGACACACTGTAACAAACAGGAGACAATCCTAGTTTATGTCACCCAAATGGAGGTTGTCTGAAAGGAAAAAAAACCAGCGAGACAAAAAGTAATTGCTAAAGACCGAGCGACTTGTGTAGAAGATGCTTGTGGGAATGCCATGTGTCAGGAGCACGCATGGCTCAGGATGAACTATTGAACAAATTGGGTTGGTGGTAGTCGTTCAACTGTCTCATTTAAATCAGAAATCACGGATCCAGCATTGTATTTTCATTTAAACCAAGATCTTATTAATCTGGCCTTGGGATCCAACACGCCTCTTTTCCATGTCCTTCTTTCATCCCAAAGCCAAAATCCAATAATTATGGGAAAAAGAAGGAATGGCGTGTTGGAAATAGTCACCAATCCACCGGGGAAATGTTTTACTGATGGGCTAATTAAAATATCTTTCCTACTTTCTGCCTCTCATTCTCTATTCCTATTTTCTCATTCTTTCTCTCCATCTGACCCTGACAGTTCAGCAGTCCAAGTGGGACCCCACTCTCAACTGAAGCAGTCTAGGGGGATTGCAGTTTACATCCCATATAAATGGTTATTGTGGTTAACTTATCAGCTGAGCAGTTGGGGCGGTGGGGTGGATGTAAAGATAGTAACAGTTCTGGGCTATATGTAATATGTGAATACACTATACCATTTACTTCAGGTTGGTCCATTATTAATAATTGTTCTCATGACATTTTTGTTCATCCCACATATTAACTGTACACGCTGAAGGCGTTATCTTCGTGAGATGATATCTATACAATGATAAAAAAAAAAATATGTATTTTTAAAAGTATATCAATAAAACCTATGACAACCTGCACCATCAAAGCAAGAGACGGAGTGGAATGGCGCTCCATGATAGCCAGCCTTCGATGCGGAGACGGCACTCAATGACGATGATGATCAATAAAAGAAATTAAAGAATATAGATACAGTTGTGAAAGATTATAGTAAACACTACAAAACTACACAATAAATGGGAGATTAAAGTGATACGTCATTTACGACCTAATGCCAGACGATTAGTAGCAAGCAATCATGATTTGTCAGTAGTTTGGTGATATTGCTTCTCTCATGACTGAAACTGTCAATATTGGTCGTAGGGATCTGACTATAGAATGTATAAGACCTTTTTATATGCCAAAGCAAGATTTGTCATACCTGACTTCATCTAATTTCTCCTGTGTTTTTTGTCTTCAGATTTTAACATTCTACAGGATTGCCCACAGTACACAGACATGAGAAGAACAATGTGGTCCATACCCACCTCCCTGGAAGAGAAACTTTACGGGGCAACCGAATCACTTAAGCAGACAGCTGTCTTCATAAGAGAGTCCGGAAACCTAGTTTGAATGAGCTAAGATCGCAGAAGAATAAGATTTTAACATAAACTCTTTCTCGAATGTTGCTGTGCCGTTTCTTATTTTTGTTCTCCAGATCTGCTACGATCTGCTGTCAGACTTTCCCAATTTCTTTCCCTGATAGAAAAATCATACTAGAAAGTCCAGAAACCATCCTTATATCTCATGACTTGTATACCATTTGGTCACTTTTCGTTCCCAAGTTCTCCAAACAATAATTGTTTGGGAATGTCATTGTTGTCTATTCTTCTAACTTGACCGAAAGATCCTAATCTTCGACTTCTAAGCGTTGTCATAACCGATGGAGGCTTTATTTCTTTGCAGAACGTTAAATTTAGATATCTTGCCCTGCCATTGATATTCATTATCTTGCAAAGGCAACGCATATGAATGCAAATTAATGTCGTGCAACTACAGTTATGTAATAAAAAAAAAAGTTATAATTTTGCGACCACACTAATCACTACATTAATAATATTTACAAGTTTTTTTTTTCTCACACTAATTAATCTATCAGCGGAATTCAATTCGTTTTATAAAACTATATCTATTGGATATAAGCATAAGACATAGGTTATATTCACTAAATGTATTCACTGTAAAGAGAACAATATAGTTTATGTATGATCATAACAACATTAAAAAAATAACACTACTAATAAAATACCTTTCAGGAATACATCAAACGCATACAAAGGTAAAGGTAAAGTACGAGACTTGAACCGGCGTCTTAGCACGCGAGGTTACACCCATATGTGCTCGGCCGCCCATATGAGTGTAAACCCTGGTTTATACCCTGGTACCCATTTCTGCCAACGGCTAGGTCGACCGTGGGGGTATATTTTTTTTTCCAACCACGAGTACAATTGACACTGCTCCCAGCGGGAATCGAACACGGGTTGTCTGAACGTCGGTAGTCCAGTCGGGTTGTCCGAACGTCGGTAGTCCAGTCGGGTTGTCCGAACGTCGGTGGTCCAGTCGGGTTGTCCGAACGTCGGTGGTCCAGCTAACAGAACACAAATGTGTCATTAATAAAGAGTAGTACTCTTATGATTACAAAGGGAGCTGCGATAGCTCAGTGGTTAGTGAATTGGACTACATAGGACGACAGGCCGAGTTCAATCCTGATCGACGGCTTCTGGGTTCACCCAGCCTTAAATGGGTATCGAATATTTTTCTGGGAAAGTAAAGCGGCACGGGCGTAATACCGACCACGATACCCCAAAAATCCCGTGCCTAAGGTCTATAAAAAGTATGGCCACTAACACCATATTCCCTATACGCCACTTGACGTCACATGACACTTTACTGTTTTTTTTTAATGTGATTACAAACATAAATGATCGGAGACGCACACGAACATATACAAATAAAACGGAAGGAATATACATTTTGTGTAAATTGTTAAAATCGAGTTAAAATAAATGTACAGTTATATTTAGCAGCTTTATTGTGAGAAGACAGCACATAACAACTAAACGTTGCCACGCACAATAACATATATTTGCACATATATCTAAACTGTGCAAGTCATTCTACCTTCTTTTCAAAACTCTGGCTCTTTTTCCTACAACCCTTTGCTTCTTTCTTTTCTACTCACCTTCTAATACTTTTCAATTCAAAAGTATTCAAGACAATGCTCAGTCATTGTCTTGTGGGGTTGGCTTGCCATAACGTCTATCATTTCATGACATCATCGTCTTCAAGGTCTGTTTTTTCCTCTTTAACAGTTGTATCTCGATGTGCTTTTTTCAAGCTTAAATTTTTTTAATGATTTGTCACAGATTAATTTGTTTTCTCTTTTACTACTGTAACAAGGGACTGGTTGGTCACGAGGAAAGTCGCCGGTCTCGAGACAGAGAGATAATGAGTTCAAATCCCGGCTGTACCAGTTGGGGTTTTTATTTGTATTTTTTCTCTGCGGCAACCACCCATGGTTTAGGCAGTGAAAAACGTCAATTACTCATCGACGAAATTAATATGAGTACCTCAGAAGACGGAGTTATCTGCCTGTGCGGCGAGGGAACCCTGTGCACATGTATGCCAGGGAAAAACATTAACACGCAAAATGTAGTTCCTAGTTTCTAGGGACTTTGTCAATGGTGAAACCTGCGAACGCAAAAAAAGTCCTTCATGCCTATTTTGGGAGAATAAATCTAAGACAAGGTCTCTCCATCCATATTTGTCCGTGGTCTTTTTTTCCTCATTTTCTTCCACTCGAGGAGATTGTCCTAGAGAGTTTTTGTGGTTTCTCTTTTCCATGTTTTCATGTACCCGATGAAGTTTGCCGAACCATCATAAATCGTCTCGCATCTCTATTAGTTAACTCTTTAATACCATTTTTTGTTTATTTTAATTTGTTTTCCTGGGGTTTCTTATTTCCTATTTCCCTGCAGGTTCTATGACAAAGCCTGCCTTTCTATGTTGGCACCAGGTTTTCTTAGTGTGTGCCCAGTCCGGCTCCATTTTTGTTCGTAAAATGTTGCTCAATTGCCGTTTGTTACATTATTTCCTAGATATACTCATCTATGATGTTATCATCATCATCATCATTGAGTGCCGTCTCCGCAACGAAGGTTGGCTACCATGGAGCGCCATTTTGCTCTATCTCTTGCTTTGATGGTGCAGGTTGTCATCGGTTGATTTGTCCATCTTTTGATGTTACTCGTCCATGTTAATCTTGGTCTGCCTCTGCCTCTTTTACCTTGTATTTTCCCCTCCAGGATCACTTTCAGTAGGCTGTTGTGTCTTTTAACATGGCCTAAGAATCGCATTTGTCTTGTTCTAATTGTGTTCAGAAGTTCTCTTTTCATTTTTAGTTGTTTTAAGACTTTGTCGTTTGTTTTCTTTTCCTTCCATCCAATTCTACCTATTCTTCTATATATCCACATTTCAAAGGCTTCAATTCTCTGTTCTGTTTTCTTGTCTAATGTCCATGTTTCAGCACCATATAGGAATATTGAGAAGATGTAACATTTTGCTATTCTTAGTTTTAGCTCTGGTGTTATTTGTTTTGATGTTAGTATGTCCTTCATGATATTAAAATTACTTTTTGCCATTCCTATTCTTTTGTTTATTTCAGTTGTACATTTTCCATCACTGGTTATAGTATGTCCAAGGTAGTTATAGTTCTGAACTGTCTCAAGGTCTATTCCTTCAATTTTGATATCCACTTGTGGGTTTTGAGTATTTTCTTTGTTTATGATCATAGTTTTAGTCTTTTTGATATTCATATCTAGTCCATATTTTTTGCTTGTCGTGTTTATTTCATTAAGTAATTGTTGTAGGTCTTTAGGATTTTCTGCTAGTAGTACAGTATCGTCAGCATATCTTAGGTTATTGATTATCTTTCCATTAATTTGTAGGCCTGGCATCTCTATGATGTTTTTAAAGATTTGCTCAGTGTATAGATTGAACAAGCTTGGTGATAGGACGCATCCTTGTCTTACTCCTCTTTTTATATCAATGGGTGTAGAGAACTCTTTGTTATATTTTATTATTGCTGTTTGCTCCCAGTATAGATTACATATTAGTCGTATATCCATGTCATCTAGATGTATCTCTTTTAGGCATTCGATAAGTTGTTTGTGGTGTACTCTATCAAAAGCTTTGGTGTAGTCTATGAAGCAGGCATATATTGGTTTGTTTACTTCTGTGTATTTTTCGATTAATGTTCTCATGCAGAATATGGCTTCTTTTGTCCCGCTATTTTTCCTAAATCCAAATTGCTGCTCATCTAATTCAGTATTGATTTTATTCTGAATCCTTCCTTGTATAACTTTTAGCAAGATTTTTGTAACATGGCTCATTAGGCTTATTGTTCTAAAGTCACTGCATTCAACTGCACCATTCTTTTTAGGCAATGCAATGAAAGTTGATGTTTTTAGTGATGTTATCATACCATCTGATATCCAAAATTTGCTTCACACAATTGTTTCTAAATGTACATTCTTGCTGCTGAATTTTATGATTTCATAATCCTAAATTATCGTAAACGATGTTTACGTTTTTTATATGTTTATATACACACATACACACACAGGTAAACACACACATATTCCTTTACAGATTGAAATATACTAAGATGAATAAAGGCATAGACATTTTATATATACATATACGAGCTCATATATCATTACACATGCAGATGCACATCACTATTAATTCATATTATACACACAAATAAAAAAAGTAAAAAAGTACCCCCGTCACGCCAAGTGGCGTATAGGGAAATATGGTGTTAGTGACCCTATATTTTACAGACCTTCAGCACATGATCTTTGGGGTATTGTGGTCGGTATTACGCCCGTGCTGCTTTACTTTCCCAGAAAAAAAATCCGGTACCCATTTAAGGCTGGGTGAACCCGGAAGCCGTTGGGATCGAACCCTACCCCTTGTCCGTGGTAGTCCAGTTCACTAACCACTGAGCTATCGCGGCTCTCCTACATGACACACACACACACACACACACACACGCACGCACGCACGCACGCACGCACGCACGCACGCACACACACAAACACACACACACACACACACAGATGATACTGACCAGAACAATATGTCCAGTAGAGATGTCCATGTTGGTGGCCGCTGGCTCTTCGCTCCTGTTTGAAAAAAAAAAAAATAGAAGACAGAATAAATATGAGCTCCAGCGGCGTCTTCCAGGAGGGATGTTTTATTATGGGTGCGAGTTGGAGGAGGAAGGGGATGATGTTATTATTAAAAGTTAGTTTTGCACTCGGATCGTCACAGAGATGTACATCAAGACGAATAGAAGCTCAATACAAGCTGATTTTTGTGATGCAGTATGTGGTTCTCAAATAGAGATCTAATTTCCAATATTAGGAAGAAACAATCATCATTTTTTGGCCATGTAATGAGAAGGGAACAGCTGGAATATATTCTAACAACTGTGAAAATTCAGGGTCGAAGAGATAGAGGGAAGCAAAGAGAAAAGATACCAGAGAGCTTAAGAGAATGGCTTGGCAGAAGGTCAACAAAAAATTATAAATAACTGCCGAGATCGAAAGTTGTGGAGAGATATGATCATCTACGTCAGCAGGCCCGGAACTTGATGATGATGATATGGCTTTGGACATTTGTACATTATTTCGGTTAGATCAATTTCAGCCATAAAACTTCTCTTGTTATTTTAGCTCGCTAGTGCTACAACTTATAATGTTACTTCAATTGGCCAGTGGCATAGGAATAAGAAACTCTTTATACAGAGCTTCGCAGTAGGAGGCAATCTGATCATCAGAAGGGGTCCCCGTCGAGCACGTGTTTCGGCCCATTAGGGCTTGACACTCTGAGGGAGGTGAGCCCATACTATAGACTTAGAAGCCGCTAACGACGGCAAAGCTGGTGGCTTGAGCCAGGATAGGTGAACCCGGACCATCTAGATCCCGTCTAATAGTATTCATTATTGTAAAAGTATTCATTGTTGTAAAAGTATTCTTTGTTGTAAAAGTATTCTTTGTTGTCAAAGTATTCATTGTTGTAAAAGTATTCTTTGTTGTAAAAGTATTCTTTGTTGTCAAGGTATTCATTGTTGTCAAAGTATTCATTGTTGTCAAAGTATTCATTGTTGTCAAAGTATTCATTGTTGTAAACGAATTCATTGTTGTAAAAATATTCATTGGTGTAATAGTATTAGTATAACAAATATGAGCAAGAGAACAGAAACATAGCTAAGTTGTTAGACAGAAAGAATAGATGAGAGGCTACAGAGAAGAATCTGTCAGCAGCCAAATAGTTCAAGTTGTGTCCCTGAATAACATTGCAGGTTAATTTGAGAGTTCATCATCATCATGTGCCATACCGGTTGGCGTAGTCGATCATGTCCTTCCACAATCTTCTATCTACCGTGCATCGTATCAGTTCTATTGTTGACTGTTTTCCATCCATGACACCAGGCCATCTAGTATTTTCTCTCTTTGTCGTCCGCGATCTCTCTTTCCTTTTATTTTGCCAGTTATAACCAAGTATTCCAACTTTCCTCTTCTCATGATGTGCCCGAAAAATGTTGCTTCTTTCTGATGTCTTTTAGGAGCTGCCTTTTTGTGTTGGCCTCTTTAATAACTTCCTCATTTTAGCTGTCCAGGGAACTTTCAACATTCATCTGAGAAATCCCATCTCTGTGGCCTCTAATCGTCTTTTCATTTGTTTGTTTACTGTCCATGACTCGCTGAGAGTTCACGTAGAGGTAAAGGTCACTGGCAAAATAAGACAATAACAAGATATAATATCTTCAATTTGAGGGGCCTCTGATATTAACGGGTCACTTGGCGAACACGTGATATCTAGAATAGCAACAAGAAAATATAGAGAAACCGCTAGTCAAACACATGGGAATGGTCATGTTACGATAAAAACAGTCAACTATCCACCAAGTTCAATTAGAAGGCACATGTACATAGAAGGCACATGTACATAGAAGGCACATGTACATAGAAGGCACATGTACACCAGAACTCACAAACCTTTTCCGTTGGTTGACTGGAACATGGGACATAGACTATATATATAGAGCACAGAGGAAGCAGTATAATTTAGACGATTTTTTTATGATTTGAGTGATTTTTATGATTCTACAATTATTATGACTTGAATGAATGATTTTTATAATTTTCTGATTAGATTAACTTCCAATTCTAGAGAGCCACTAATCAAGAAACAATCAGTGTTAATTTGGTTTGTTTATTTGTTTATTTGGTTATGGAAGGCCTCGGTATCACAGCAAACCAATTAAAATCCATAATTGCTCAACCACCCGTGCCAGCGTAATCATCCGAATTAACATCTCATCTCCCAAACAAAGAAAGGTAACTGTAATCCCCATTATTGCAGTCTCAGCACACGCCAAAAGACATAAGGCATAAGGTGAAACTGCGCAGAAAGTGAACACAGCCAACTGTTCCCTGTCATACGATATCATCATTCATCGTAAACAATTGGAATATCGAAACATGATCAAAATGGATGAGACACACAGCTCACGGTTAATTTGGTATCATAAGATGGAGTCTAACTAATCTAGAAGTTAAAGTTAGATGCAGTCTAGAGGAATAGTAGAGAGATTCCTAGTGAGTGTGTCGCAGGATTAATTTAGATCAGATCATCATATATTAATATGTGACTTTACTTATTAGTTAGTCTACAGGTGGAATAGAGACAATAGCAAACGATAGACAGAATAGTATTGCGCGCTCTATTAGGGGTGTGACATTTCCACATGAAGATAGTCTAGTTTACATCCCAATGTGACAAAATAAGGATTTGTTATGATTAGCTCGAGACAATGAGAGAAACAAGTTCATATGAGTAAGTTGAACATTTGATTCATTAATTATCACCTACCATCGCTCATTGAGAATCAACCAATTAATTGTGATCATCATTGGTCACGTGATTTTGCGAATAAACTTTGATTGAACTTTATGATATTAAAATTGCACTGTTATAATTGTCACGCGATCTACTTTGTGACGTTTTTGCGTGCTGATCTCAGTTACTTCAAGATTTCTGTATTTACGACTACACCAGCTCCACCTCTTTGTGGTACATCTACGACTACATCAGTTCCACCTCTTTGTAGCACATCTACGACTAGAGCAGTTCCACCTCTTTGTGGCACATCTACGACTAGAGCAGTTCCACCTCTTTGTGTTACATCTACGACTAGAGCAGTTCCACCTCTTTGTGGCACATCTACGACTAGAGCAGTTCCACCTCTTTGTGGTACATCTACGACTAGAGCAGTTCCACCTCTTTGTGGCACATCTACGACTACATCAGTTCCACCTCTTTGTGGTACATCTACGACTAGAGCAGTTCCACCTCTTTGTGGCACATCTACGACTAGAGCAGTTCCACCTCTTTGTGGCACATCTACGACTAGAGCAGTTCCACCTCTTTGTGGCACATCTACGACTACATCAGTTCCACCTCTTTGTGGCACATCTACGACTACATTAGTTCTACCTCTTTGTGGCAAATCTACGACTACATCAGTTCCACCTCTTTGTGGCACATCTACGACTACATCAGTTCCACCTCTTTGTGGCACATCTACGACTACATCAGTTCTACCTCTTTGTGGCACATCTACGACTAGAGCAGTTCCACCTCTTTGTGGCACATCTACGACTACACCAGTTCCACCTCTTTGTGGCACATCTACGACTAGAGCAGTTCCACCTCTTTGTGGCACATCTACGACTAGAGCAGTTCCACCTCTTTGTGGCACATCTAGCAAGAACAGCAAGTCTAGTTTGGTCAAACGAGTAAGGATCGATAGGGGAGGCAACTTGGTAACCAAAAACGCCACCCCGAGACGGATGTATTGGGTTGAAGGGTACACACATCATCGTTTCAACAGCAAACAGAGACATAACGCATTTACGTCCACTTAATATCCATTTAAAAGCGAATGACGAAAAGGTTTCGTTTGCATATCGGGATCGTTGAACCAAAACTGTCCAGATCAACTTCCCTTTCAGTCATCGGGGAAACACAAGAAGAAGATGATCAACGTTAAATCTTCTTGTGTTACTTCACGTTCCAAGCACTGAATCTTGTCATGCTACAACCAGCATTTTGTATGACGAATCGTCCGCTATTGTGCATTAGAGAGAGAATGGTGCTATAAGTGTCTTCGGTGTTCTGAAGATAATCTTCAAGAAGTGAAATCTTCCAAGGTGAACACAAAAACAAATTATTCTTCCATTACTTTCATTTCTGGAGCTCACCCTATGGTTTATTGAGTGACGGAATAAAGTCACATTGCTAGTGCAATCGTCACGCAATGAATATGTTTAGAGTCTATATTCCACTCCAAATAGAAACCACAAACACACACACACACACACGCACGCACGCGCACACACACATTAGGGGAAAGCACACAAATTTCTGCTGTATTACCAGTGCGCGATTTCCATCAATGAATCCCAAGCATTGAAAATGTCCAATGAAAGCTGACAATTGAAGTGATCAATAATTTGTGCGACTTGTAAACACAGAGCATCCCCGTGAGTATATGACAGTTTATATGCTTCCATTGCATCGCAAACTCCTGAGAGATTTCCTTCAAACTGCCACATTCCGCGTTCTGGCCTCCTCTTCAATTTAAATACATGAAGGAGACGATGAAGCTCCCTCACAACATTGACTGTCATTGGGGGGTAGAGTACAGTGTCTCCACTTCCCTTGGACACATCTCCACATTTTTGTCCTCGTGTGTGTGTGCCTGTGACAGGTGGCTCAGTTCTCTCCCTTCTTCAATGACTCATTTTCTAACCATTTTTTTTATTTTATTTCGTTAACGTCAGAAAAACAAAACTGCCGTTAATGATTGTTGGAATGTTCCTTTTCAATTTTTAATTAAACCCAGTCAGAGGAGTACAGTTGATTTATTTATTTCGATTTTCAACTGTCAGGAGTTCTTTGTTTTGTTCAATTTGAACACGGGATCTTTGTACCGTTCGTTTCCGTTAGGACCAGAGACACTAGACGTCAGAATTTCACCGTATGTCTTGCTTTTTGAGGCATGTGTTCCGCGACCGGCCAAGTTTTTACCTTTTTATATAAAATATAAATGTTTCGTCCTAGTGGCAACCAGGGCCATACCTACGGTGAAGGCAGAAGCTTGTCACAATGAACGGAAATATTTTGACATTTTGCTTTCTTTCATCATCGACATTGTCATCATCAGGTCGCAGGTCCTTTGAAGAACGCTGCATTCATAGCAGCCCGCCTGAAAGAACATTTGTCTCTAGCTAGATCTCCCACTTCTTCTGTTGTAAGGTCTCCTAGATGTAGTGAAACCACATTCTTCTTGGTCTGCCCCCGATGTATCGCCCAGCTACAACGTTCTTTCCAGTCCGCTGTGTCTTTTGACGTGATAATAGTATTTTATTTCCTCTGTAGAAAGGTGTTTCTCAGTAGTTTCTTTTTTATGTTGAAATCATTTAGTGTGTCTTCACTGCTCTTTTTCATGTTTAAATCATTTAGTGTGTCTTCACTGCTCTATTTCATGTTGAAATCATTTAGTGTGTCTTCACTGCTCTATTTCATGTTGAAATCATTTAGTGTGTCTTCACTGCTCTATTTCATGTTGAAATCATTTAGTGTGTCTTCACTGAACTTTTTCATGTTGAAATCATTTAGTGTATCTTCACTGCTCTTTTTCATGTTTAAATCATCTAGTGTGTCTTCACTGCTCTATTTCATGTTGAAATCATTTAGTGTGTCTTCACTGCTCTATTTCATGTTGAAATCATTTAGTGTGTCTTCACTGCTCTATTTCATGTTGAAATCATTTAGTGTGTCTTCACTGAACTTTTTCATGTTGAAATCATTTAGTGTGTCTTCACTGCTCTTTTTCATGTTGAAATCATTTAGTGTGTCTTCACTGCTCTTTTTTCATGTTGAAATCATTTAGTGTGTCTTCACTGCTCTTTTTCATGTTGAAATCATTTAGTATGTCTTCACTGCTCTTTTTCATGTTGAAATCATTTAGTGTGTCTTCACTGCTCTTTTTCGTTATCCCAGGCATCTCAAGAATTTTTCTGCATTTTGTTTCGAATGAATGGATATTCTTCCTTGCTGTTTTTTGTCTTCCCACATTTATTATTTTAAGATTTAATTCTCATCGTTACTGAGTGCTGGCTAGAGTGGACACGCATCTCAACAGCTTCCTGTTCAAGTGTGACCATTACTTTCGCTATCATTATTTGTCTACATTTCAACCTTCTCTTTCTTTTAACTGGTGTCTGCTCACCGTGTTTTGCTCATTGCAAATCAATGCAAGCGTGTCCAACAAATATGTATTAGGGACCGTTTCATTAACCATTATTCCCCTTAACCACTATATGTTTCAGCAGTAATTTTTGTAGTCTATACTTTCTTTTCTGCTAAACCAGTTTTACTAGATCCTGTCTCACTCGGGTATTCACAGATTTTCTTGTCTATTAGGGCATCTTACTAGGTATGTATATTATTTTCTTTCTTTTAGGAAATTTTACTAGGTGTGTACAACATTTTCCTTCTTTTAGGACATCTTACTAGGTATGTAGAACATTTTCTTTCTTTTAGTGTATATATTACTAACTTGTACGCACTTCACAACATTTTCTTTCTTTTAGGAAATTTTACTAGGTGTGTACAACATTTTCCTTCTTTTAGGACATCTTACTAGGTATGTAGAACATTTTTTTTCTTTTAGTGTATATTTTACTAGCTTGTAGGCACTTTACAACATTTTCTTTCTTTTAGTGTATATTTTACTAGCTTGTAGGCACTTTACAACATTTTCTTTCTTTTAGTGTATATTTTACTAGCTTGTAGGCACTTTACAACATTTTCTTTCTTTTAGTGTATATTTTACTAGCTTGTAGGCACTTTACAACATTTTCTTTCTTTTAGTGTATATTTTACTAGCTTGTAGGCACTTTACAACATTTTCTTTCTTTTAGGAGGACATTCTACCTATCCTTCACTACCATACTTCTTGCATGTGGCTATTTTTGTGACTGCAGTTTCTCACCGGCTTTTAATTTAAAACAGTCCGCTCACTGCACAGCTCTTCCATACAGTACCTGCGCTTTTTTGTTATTTCCGCCTTCTTTCATTTCAATTTTGCTTGTTCTCCCTGTGGGCAATGTCCCCTCTAGTCTCATTCCATTTACTCCTTCCCGTTGCCTGCTGCAACAATCGCTCTCCAACGATTTTTTGATTCAGCGCTGTCATCTACAGCTCAGCCCCTGAGACTCCAATTGATTTGACCGCCTCTTCTAAAGTTCTTAGCTACATTATTTTTGTCCTCTTAATTCATCTCTCTTTGGGGTTCCAATTACGAACATGTTTAACTATATTGTTATATATTTTTCCCAAGGTATTCAAAATTTTTTTATTTTCGATATTTAATGTGTAGTTCGTCTTTGTAATGTTCTCTTCCTCGGCTTTGCTTTTGTTATTAGTTTTGGTAATCTATTATAAAGTATACCAATGAAGAAATTCTCAAAGAGGCCAACACAAAAAGGCAGCTCCTAAAAAACATCAGAAAGAAACAATCAACATTTTTCGGGCACATCATGAGAAGAGGAAAGTTGGAATACTTGGTTACAACTGGCAACATAAAAGGAAAGAGAGATCGCGGAAGACAAAGAGAGAAAATACTGGATAGCTTGGTGTCATGGCATGGAAAAAAGTCAACAACAGAACTGAAACGATGCACTGTAGATAGAAGATTGTGGAAGGACATGATCGCCTACGCCAACCGGTATGGCACATGATGATGATGATTATAAAGCATACGTATATCACCTTGTCCACTTCATCCTTGTTGACTTCTTAGCCTATTGCGTTGCAATACTTTTAATACTCTTACTTACCGTCCAGTCTTTCATGCATTTTCCCTATTTCTTATATAATGCACTTGGATAGATCACATGTACTTGAAGTGCTAGATGTTATTTTCATGGTAGATTGAGGAAAATATCCACAGGGGGCGAAGGGAATTGTAGGCAAGTCTGACATGATTAATTCAAGAATAGACATCCTAGTTTTATTCTCAATCTCTGTCGTTGTAGCTTTGAAATAGACGAAATTATGCATCTCTTCAATTGCATGACTTTTTATTTAACATAAGGAAGTCGCGATAGGGATGTGGTTAATGGATTGATCTACTAGGGATAAGAGATAGGGGTCGATTTTGATTTCGATGGTTTCCAGAGTCACAATCTGAAACGGGTAACGAAGATTACTTTCTGTGGAAGAGCATCACTGTGGCAGTGCTAGCACATTACTTTCTGTGGGAAGAACAACACTGTAGCTGTGCTAACACATTACTTTCTGTGGAAGAGCATCACTGTGGCAGTGCTAACACATTACTTTCTGGGGGAAGAGCAACATTGTAGCTGTGCTAACACATTACTCTCTAGAGAAGAACAACACTGTAGCTGTGCTAACACATTACTCTCTAGGGAAGAACAACACTGTAGCTGTGCTAACACATTACTCTCTAGGGAAGAACAACACTGTAGCTGTGCTAACACATTACTTTCTGGGGGAAGAACAACACTGTAGCTGTGCTAACACATTACTCTCTAGGGAAGAACAACACTGCAGCAGTGCTAACACATTATTTTCTGGAGGAAGAGCAACATTGTAGCAGTGCTAATACATTATTTTCTGGAGGAAGAGCAACATTGTAGCTGTGCTAACACATTACTCTCTAGGGAAGAACAACACTGTAGCTGTGCTAACACATTACTCTCTAGGGAAGAACAACACTGTAGCTGTGCTAACACATTACTCTATAGGGAAGAACAACATTGTAGCTGTGCTAACACATTACACTCTAGGGAAGAACAACACTGTAGCTGAGATAACACATTACTCTATAGGGAAGAAAAACATTGTAGCTGTGCTAACATATTACACTCTAGGGAAGAACAACACTGTAGCTGTGCTAACACATTATTTTCGGGGGGAAGAACAACACTGTAGCAGTGCTATCACATTACTTTCTGGGGGAAGAGCAACATTGTAGCAGTGCTAGGACATTACTTTCTGGGGGAAGAGCAACATTGTAGCAATGCTAGCAAATTACTTTCTGGGGGAAGAGCAACACTGTAGCAGTGCTAACACATTATTTTCTGGGGGAAGAGCAAAATTGTAGCAGTGCTAACACATTTTTTTCTGGGGGAAGAACAACACTTGAGCTGCTAACACATTACTCTCTAGGGAAGAACAACACTGCAGCTGTGCTAACACATTATTTTCTGGGGGAAGAACAACACTGTAGCTGAGCTAACATATTACTCTCTAGGGAAGCACAACCCTGTAGCAGTGCTAACACATTATTTTCTGGGGAAGAACAACACTGTAGCTGTGCTAACACATTACTCACTAGGGAAGAACAACACTGCAGCTGTGCTAACACATTATTTTCTGGGGGAAGAACAACACTGTAGCAGTGCTAACACATTACTCTCTAGGGAAGAACAACATTGTAGCTGTGCTAACACATTACACTCTAGGGAAGAACAACACTGTAGCTGTGCTAACACATTATTTTCTGGGGGAAGAACAACACTGTAGCAGTGCTATCACATTACTTTATGGGGGAAGAGCAACATTGTAGCAGTGCTATCACATTACTTTATGGGGGAAGAGCAACATTGTAGCAGTGCTATCATATTACTTTCTGGTGGAAGAGCAACATTGTAGCAGTGCTATCACATTACTTTCTGGGGGAAGAGCAACACTGTAGCAGTGCTATCACATTACTTTCTGGGGAAGAGCAACATTGTAGCAGTGCTATCACATTACTTTCTGGGGAAGAGCAACACTGTAGCAGTGCTATCACATTATTTTCTGGTGGAAGAGCAACACTGTAGCTGTGCTAACACATTACTCTCTAGGGAAGAACAATACTGTAGCTGTGCTAACACAATATTTTCTGGGGGAAGAACAGCACTGTAGCTGTGCTAACACATTACTCTCTAGGGAAGAACAACACTGCAGCTGTGCTAACACATTATTTTCTGGGGGAAGAGCAACATTGTAGCAGTGCTAACACATTATTTTCTGGGGGAAGAGCAACACTGTAGCAGTGCTAACACATTATTTTCTGGGGAAAGAGTAACATTGTAGCTGTGCTAACACATTACTCTCTAGAGAAGAACAACACTGCAGCTGTGCTAACACATTATTTTCTGGGGGAAGAACAACACTGTAGCTGTGCTAACACATTACTCTCTAGAGAAGAACAACACTGTAGCTGTGCTAACACATTATTTTCTGGGGAAGAACAACACTGTAGCTGTGCTAACACATTACTCTCTAGGGAAGAACAACACTGCAGCTGTGCTAACACATTATTTTAGGGGTGAAGAACAACACTGTAGCAGTGCTAACACATTACTCTCTAGGGAAGAACAACATTGTAGCTGTGCTAACACATTACACTCTAAGGAAGAACAACACTGTAGCTGTGCTAACACATTATTTTCTGGGGAAGAACAACACTGTAGCAGTGCTATCACATTACTTTCTTGGGGAAGAGCAACATTGTAGCAGTGCTATCACATTACTTTATGGGGGAAGAGCAACATTGTAGCAGTGCTATCACATTACTTTATGGGGGAAGAGCAACATTGTAGCAGTGCTATCACATTACTTTATGGGGGAAGAGCAACATTGTAGCAGTGCTATCACATTACTTTATGGGGGAAGAGCAACATTGTAGCAGTGCTATCACATTACTTTATGGGGGAAGAGCAACATTGTAGCAGTGCTATCACATTACTTTATGGGGGAAGAGCAACACTGTAGCAGTGCTATCACATTACTTTATGGGGGAAGAGCAACATTGTAGCAGTGCTATCACATTACTTTCTGGGGGAAGAGCAACATTGTAGCAGTGCCATCACATTACTTTCTGGGGGAAGAGCAACACTGTAGCAGTGCTATCACATTACTTTATGGGGGAAGAGCAACACTGTAGCAGTGCTAACACATTACTTTCTGGGGGAAGAGCAACATTGTAGCAGTGCTAACACATTACTTTCTGGGGGAAGAGCAACACTGTAGCAGTGCTATCACATTACTTTCTGGGGGAAGAGCAACACTGTAGCAGTGCTATCACATTACTTTATGGGGAAGAGCAACATTGTAGCAGTGCTATCACATTACTTTCTGGGGGAAGAGCAACACTGTAGCAGTGCTATCACATTACTTTATGGGGGAAGAGCAACACTGTAGCAGTGCTATCACATTACTTTCTGGGGGAAGAGCAACATTGTAGCTGTGCTAACACATTACTCTCTAGGGAAGAACAACACTGTAGCTGTGCTAACACATTACTTTCTGGGGGGAGAGCAACATTGTAGCAGTGCTAACACATTACTCTCTAGGGAAGAACAACACTGTAGCTGTGCTAACACATTACTTTCTGGGGAAGAGCAACACTGTAGCAGTGCTAACACATTACTTTCTGGGGGAAGAGCAACACTGTAGCTGTGCTAACACATTACTTTCTGGGGAAGAACAACACTGTAGCAGTGCTAACACATTACTTTCTGGGGAAGAGCAACACTGTAGCTGTGCTATCACATTACTTTCTGGGGGAAGAACAACACTGTAGCAGTGCTAACACATTACTTTCTGGGGGAAGAGCAACATTGTAGCAATGCTAGCAAATTACTTTCTGGGGGAAGAGCAACACTGTAGCAGTGCTAACACATTATTTTCTGGGGTAGAACAACACTGCAGCTGTGCTAACACATTACTCTCTAGGGAAGAACAACACTGTAGCTGTGCTAACACATTACTCTATAGGAAGAACAACACTGTAGCTGTGCTAACACATTACTTTCTGGTGGAAGAACAACACTGCAGCTGTGCTAACACATTACTCTCTAGGGAAGAATAACACTGTAGCTGTGCTAACACATTATTTTCTGGTGAAAGAACAACGCTGCAGCTGTGCTTACACATTATTTTCTGGTGGAAGAACAACGCTGCAGCTGTGCTAACACATTACTTTCCGGGGAAGAACAACACTGTGGCAATATTAGCTATAATTACAACAATTGAAGCAGGCACATAATCAATTATGAAAGATCATCTCGCCATAGACAATATCTGGTATAAATAATCAAAAATCGACCTTTAGACAGTCTATAAAGATATGGATAAACATATTTTTCTAAATGTTTATTGAAAACACAAACGGGATGCTGGTGTTAGTGTAACCGATACGGTATAGGTCGTTCCACGGCTTTCGGGGGCACCACCAGAGCATAAGGAATTACGAAGTCGAGGTCCTCATTAATTCACAAGTCATACTGAAAGGTTGAACTTTGATGGTTGGCATTGACTGTTTTGCTTTTAATTTGAAGAGGCACAATCTGTTTAACCTCATGTTGTGCTCTGGGATATTTATGATATTACATCTGTAATGGCGAGCGGCGCGTCGCCGTGTGGCGAAATCCACTGTTTCGCTGGCATGTAAAGCCGACGTACGGTGTTCGAAACCCGACGTAGCCAGAAATGATTTTTTTCTATCGGGATTGAAATAAAAATCCAAAGTCTCACACGTCGTGGCAACTGCTTAGACCAAGAGACCGTTATCCCTCTTGTTACAGTTCCGGTTAGTCGAAGGCCCCGGTATCACTGCAAACGAATTAAAATCCATAATAGCTCAACTACCCGTGAAAGTGGAATCATCGGAATTAAAACTTATTTAAGGATCCAAACAAAGAAAGGCAGCTGCAGTCCCCATCGTAACAGCTACAGCATACGCCAAAAGACATAAGGCCAGGCGGCACCGAAAGTGAACGCAGCTGAACTGTCCTTTGTCATTAAAAAAAAAAAGAAAAAAAAGTGAAGAGCCCCATTCACGTCAAGTGGCGTATAGGGAATATGGTGTTAGTGACCATAAATTTACAGATCTTCGGCACATGATTTTTGGAGTAATGTGGTCGGTATTACGGCCATACCGCTTTACTTTCCCAGAAAAAAATTCGGTACCCATTAAAGGCTGGGTGAACCGGAAGCCGTCGGTTGGGATCGAACCCTACCTCTTGTCCTTTGTAGTCTAGTTCATGTCCTTTGTAATACGATATCATTATTCATCGTAAGCAATTAAAATATTGAAATACGATCCGGGTGAAACATACAGCTTATTGTGTGCATAGATCACAAAACTTAGTAGCTCTGGCAGCAACCCGGACTTAGAATATGAGGAAACTTGCAACAAGGAACACTTTTCAGAAGGAGACAGAGCCTCAACCGTTCCTGCCGCTTTTCCGCCATATTGACAGGAAGTCTATCCCTCTTGTCCTGTCGTGAGGTCCCCCGACATGCACCAGCAGTGATAATATGTGTAGTAAAGTTAGTTTTTAGTTAAATAAAAAAAAAGTAAAGTACCCCGTCACGCCAAGTGGCGGTGTATAGGGAATATGGTGTTAGTGACCATAAATTTTACAGACCTTCGGCACATGATTTTTGGGGTAATGTGGTCGGTATTACGCCCGTGCCGCTTCACTTTCCCAGAAAAAAATCCGGTACCCATTAAAGTTTTTAGTTATATGCAATGATACAATTCAAGTCGTACCAAATTTGTTATCTCCAGTGGCCAAGTAATGAGCCACATGGAATTCCATTTCAGTAGACCAGAGTTTGATTTCTGAAAGGCTACATGATTTTAGTTTTCTATTGTGAGGAAGAATGAAATAAAATCCCTAACCTATACACCATGGTGACAATTTTTAGCATTAATTAAGCCGAATGATACAAAAACATCTTTTAATAATAGCTATATAAAAAAAAAATTTTTAAATGTATTAATGGTTCTATTTTAAATGTTGATCTGTTAACTCTTTCCGTACGTTTCCACGCACTGTACGCCATGTCGATTTCAGTCATGTACGTTAAGCCGCAGAGTGCGTCACTCTCAATTTGATTCGTGTAAACCATCATCAAACCATATTATTATCACATGTATTGGATCATCTTGGTTTTGGTCAAATCTAATTCCTTGTTCAATTTCTAAAAATTCAGATATGTTCTGTTTTAGATTAATATAAACATGTATATTAATATTTAAAATGATGAAAAATTGTGTCACTGAAATCACTTCCGTTGCATTAATAACAACCTTCCACACTGAAAGTGTTAAATGTGGACTGTTCAAATATTGTGCCAAGATAAAAGCTTCATATATGCACAATTGTACTACGAATTTATTTGCAAACCCAGAAAAGAGTTCTTTATTGAGTTTGTAATGTTCAGGTTTGTGTTTCGGTTAAAAAATATTACAGTTATTCTTCTCCTTTTAAACTTTCAGTTCCCTGTGGAGCATAGGTCTTCGTTCTGTTTCTCGCCATTCTTTTAAGATCAGTCCATGTCCTTTCCTGGATAGCGGATTTACTATTATTCTTTTTGACTTGTCCATGTTTGTCAAGTTTTTTCGGCTTATATTTTTACTGTATTGGATAGCCAGTCCCATGCCCAACCTTTCTTTCTGGCCTCTTACGAACATGCATGGTAGGGTACAGCGCCACTATTCTTTACTCCCCTTTCGAGCCCCGGCAGCGAACGAGCGATTAGTTATATATCGTAGATATTTGTTCAATTACTAATTCTTTGATGAATGTGCTGGGTGTCGGCAATTAATTGTTCAAGATAGTTGAATTTATACACTTGTACACAACATACATTTGTTCTCAAATATTCTCTCTCTCTGCGATCAGATAAATAATGAATTTATGTATACACTTGTACAACACAGACATTTGTTCTCAATATTGAATTTATACACTTGTACAACAAATGCATTTGTTCGCAATATTTGAATGTATACACTTGTACAAACACACATTTGTTCACAATATCTGAATGTATACACTTGTACAAACACACATTTGTTCACAATATCTGAATATATACACTTGTACAAACACACATTTGTTCACAATATCTGAATGTATACACTTGTACAAACAGACATTTGTTCAACTACTTGTTCTATTTTAGATATGTTAGATTCAGAGGTTCATTCTCGACTATTTTATTGTGTAGGTGCAAAGTCAAGTTTTGTTCATCATCTGTTTTTATTATGCAATATTAAGACTCAGACAATTCTCCAGCATTTCTAGTGCTTAAATTAAGACAAAGAAAATTTACGAGCATTTCTAGTGCTTACATTAAGACAAAGAAAATTTACGAGCATTTCTAGTGCTTAAATTAAGACAAAGAAAATTTACGAGCATTTCTAGTGCTTAAATTAAGAAAAAGAAAATTTACGAGCATTTCTAGTGCTTAAATTAAGACAAAGAAAATTTACGAGCATTTCTAGTGCTTAAATTAAGACAAAGAAAATTTACGAGCATTTATATTGCGTAAATTAAGATTAAGAAGATTAACCACCATTTCTTTTGCATACATTAAAACTCAGACAATTTCTCAACATTTTTATTGCATAAATTAAGAGTAAGACAATTTAGCAACATTTATATTGTGCAAATTAAGACTAAGAAGATTGACCACCATTTCGTTTGCGTACATGAAGACTCATACACTTTATCAACCGCCCCTATTGCGTACAGTAAGACACAAACAATTTCCCAGCACTCCTATTGCGTACACTAAGACTCAGATCGTCCTCCATCACTTCTATTGTGTACTCCAGGACTAAAACATTTTTCCCCACCACAAATTGTGTCTTCTATAGCTCTGGTCCTGAAACTAAAGGCTCCTGAAGTTCTCTCTCCCCTCCTCCAATTATTCCTCTACCGTGTTCGGCCGACGTCAAATCAATAAATGCTCTTAAATCTGTAGGGTGCACAGGCTAGTGATCACACGATTCCATTTACCTCGTGTTTCTGCCAGCGTCTCCAGGGACACACTACATCCTTCACTCCTGTCATCGTGTCTGCACTCAATGTGTTCCTGGTACGGAATTGCCAGACCGTTCTCCTGCTGTAATGTCCAACTGATGTCTATTGACATTTCCTTTCTTTCCCCGGCTACATGGTCACAATTTTCCGGGAAGGCTCCAACAAGACCTGTTCTTGACAAGTCAAAGCTCATATTCTGTTATTGTCCACGCATAGATACTGATATACTAGCCAATCATTTCACAGGAGAACATATGTTTAAAGCACTCGGAAAAACAAAAATCAGAAATAATCAACAACAGAAAAAAAGAACAATACACGGTCCGAAACAGGATCAAACCCGTACTCATAGACACAGCGTCTTGCCACGAGAAGCCAAACGCTAGAACACACAGCCAACTCAGCTAACTAAAAAATTAGCTATCATTGGCAATGTCTTTCACGCATGTGTACTCATGACTATAGCATAGGGTTACGATCACAACTCGGGAATAAATTGTGCATCTGTATTTTCCTGATTCGTTGAACTATCGCCTCGAAAGTCTCCCTGTCGAGGTATGATATAATTTGCGGTTTTGCTTTTATATTTACCTCTGTTATGTTTCCTAGTGTTTCTAATATTTCGTTCGGTCTTTGGGTCTGGTGTTCTCGCAACGTTTATTGAAGGATCGTTGTGTTATGTTTTGATCTTAATAAAATACATCTTTAACAACAAAGATAATGTTCAAAGTGACGACGGGATAACTTTGTGTTATACTCTAGTAAAGATAATTTTAATAACAATAATAAAAAAAAACAACAGTTCTCAGACTTCGTTTTCTCGGTCACAGGCCGACACAGCCAATGGCTGACAATTCTTGTGTATTTATCTAGGACAGAAAGAAATTAATCAGACACTATACAATTGGTACAAATGAAAAGACGATTAGAGGCTACAGAGATGGGATTTCTCAGAAGAATGTTGAAAGTTCCCTGGACAGCTAAAAAGACCAATGAGGAAGTTCTCAAAGAGGCCAACACAAAAAGGGAGCTCTTAAAAAACATCAGAAAGAAGCAATCAACATTTTTCGGGCACATCATGAGAAGAGGAAAGTTGGAATACTTGGTTACAACTGGCAAAATAAAAGGAAAGAGAGATCGCGGACGACAAAGAGAGAAAATACTGGATAGCTTGGTGTCATGGCATGGAAAACAGTCAACAACAGAACTGATACGATGCACTGTAGATAGAAGATTGTGGAGGGACATGATCACCTATGCCAAACGGTATGGCACATGATGATGATGATACAACTGGTGGTCCCCCTATTGTGTACTGCCCCAAATTGGGTCACACATTGTAGTTTCTCATTAGCAAAATCAAATAATGTGACTAAATGTCAATTAAAATAAAGATGGGCATAAACACCATTGATTATTGATTATTGGTTATTGGTTATGGAAGGCCCCGGTATCACAGCAAACGAATTAAAATCCATAATTGCTCAACCGCCCGTGCCAGTGGAATCATCCGAATTACTAACTCATCTCCCAAACAAAGAAAGGTAACTGTAGTCCCCATCGTAGCAGTCTCAGCACACGCCAAAAGACATAAGGCGAAACCGCGCAGAAAGTGAACACAGCCAACTGTTCCCTGTCATACGATATCATCTTTCATCGTAAACAAGCGGGATATCGAAGCAGGATCAAAACGGATGAGACACACAGCTCACGGTGTGCACAGAGCACTTAACTCAGTAGCTCCTGCAACAAGCCGGACTTGGAATATGAGGAAACTGCAAGAAGGAACACTTTTCAGACATAGCCTTCAATGGTTCCTACCGCCTATCCACCATATACCATAGGAGTTCACGTCCTCCCGAAAATGATGATCGTCATAGTACTTGATGATGTTAGGCCACATTAATGACTCCAATTCCAAACATATAGACACACAGTGGTGGTAAGTTATCATTTCCAATCCAACAGAAGCCACATGACCTGTAGTTAGTAAAACCACAGAGAGAATATGATTTTGTGACCTTCACTGATTCACTCTTAGATGTGAATGTGTAGTTTACACAAGAGGAGAAGTTTTCAACTACAGTGATCCCATTTAAGGCAATTCTGAGATAGCAAGGCAAGTCTCCTTTATAGCAGCAGAACTTGATATTCTCCGCTCCCTTCTTGTACCTGCCGCCACACGATTCTGATGTCTCATTAACTTGGGCATCATTCAAGAACAATGTCAGATTAACATTCCATAGATATGGCTTTGCTGATGAAATGCTTGGTGCAACAGTTGTATCAATCATACTGTATTGGAGGCTCCTGGTCTGTGGTCATTAATATCACAGACGGCACATGATGTTGTTATATTTAGTGTTTCTTTCTGGGGTGTAAATATGTGGCACACACATGAAGAGTGGTTTGTGGTCACAGTAATCCCATTAAAGGCAATTCTAGGGTAGCATGGCATAGCTGTTTCAGAACAGCACAATCCTGTGATGTTTTCTGTGTTCGCTATATAGCTGCTGCTGCTACATAATCCTGACCAATTATAGGTGTGGACATTATTCACTTGCAATGACAAAACTGCTTTGTTTACATCATAAACCTCTGGAAGCGAAGCATTTATGGGACTAATAGTACAATTTATTCTTCCATCGGGGATATCTTCATTGAGTACCCAAAAAAAGGTCTTGGGTTAAAAAGCACATATGCTTTTTAGTTAAACACAAAATGAGCCCACTTCAGATTCAAAATGATCCTTGCCAATGCCATCCGCTTGCACAAGTTAGGTCCTTAGCTACCAAACGTCCGAAACGTGGTTCAATTTAAACATTGCTTAGTCCATAGCTCGAATATAAATAAGCTGCCATTTTGGTGCCATATTCTCTATATCCCATCACAGGCGCAAGTGGACTCTTTCTTGTGTCTGTCTACTTATGTTTCCACATTACCATTCTCTGCCAGTACATTTTGTGACAATAGGAAAAATCGAGGTAAGAAGAAACAAATGGAAGTAGAGATTCTTTTGTTTTGTTCAATTTTACATTTTCCATCATTGGTTATAGTATGTCCCAGGTAGTTGTAGCTCTGAACTGTCTCCAGATGTATTCCTTTAACTGTGATATTTACTTGTATGTCTTGAGAATTTTCTTTAAGGAAAAAACTAAACGTATGTAAAAAAAAAGTATGTTAGTTCTAGTCGGTAATGGCAGGGTAGAATGGAACAATTTTTCTGTTGGGGTTGGGTGGTCTAGATGTACGACGGCGGCTTTAGGGCCGGAAGTGCCAGTGTTTAAAGCCCACCAGAAGTAAAAAGAAAACAAAAATAAAGTGCCCCCGTCACGCCAAGTGGCGTATAGGGAATATGGTGTTAGTGCCCCGTCACACCAAGTGGCGTATAGGGAATATGGTGTTAGTGCCCCGTCACGCCAAGTGGCGGCGTATAGGGAATATGGTGTTAGTGACCCGTCACGCCAAGTGGCGTATAGGGAATATGGTGTTAGTGCCCCGTCACACCAAGTGGCGTATAGGGAATATGGTGTTAGTGCCCCGTCACGCCAAGTGGCGGCGTATAGGGAATATGGTGTTAGTGCCCCGTCACGGCAAGTGTCGTATAGGGAATATGGTGTTAGTGACCTCAATTTTTACAGACCTTCGGCACATGATTTTTGGGTAATGTGGTCGGTATTACGCCCGTGCCGCTTTACTTTCCCAGTAAAAAAATCCGGTACCCATTTAAAGCTGGGTGAACCCGGAAGCCGACGGTCAGGATCGAACCCGACCTGTTGTCCATTGTAGTTCAGTCAAAGCCCACCAGAATTTCTTTTTTTTTAAATTATGACGTTACCCTCCCCTGATCTCTTGGGTAGTGAGTTGTCTAGCCGTCTCGGATAACGGTAATAAACAGGAAGTCCCGTGTGGGCTCGCTTACGTCAAAGATTCCTTGGCAGTTAAATATACACAAGAGAATGTCATAATTATGGCCAGTGCCCAGGGCACAAATGGTCAACATAAACCTACCCACACTCTGGATCCAAGGCCATGTTACGGAGTTCGTGCACGTGGGCCAGAATTCTCATAGGATTCTTTCGAGATTCTCGAGGGGAATGTTCCAGCACTTATGGGTTAGTCCGGTGTGCATTGATGTCTATCCTAACAACAATATTTTTGTATTTTAAATTTCAAAGAATTTGCTTCTTCGGAATCTCATATAGACCAAAAGTAAAAACAAAAATTATTTATATTGCTTCAGTATATCTAATGAATACACTTGAAAGTATCTGCTCAAGGGGTACAATCATGAGCAACTTGACACGGGAAGACTTTGAAACTTGATAGACCCCTTCTTTCAACAAAAAAAAAAAAAAAAAAAACAAAAAACAAAACAAACTCACGAAACAGTAGCAGGTACCAGATGTCTGAGCTAAAATTTATCATCATCATGAAGTACCGGGCCTGCTGGCGTAGGTGATCATGTCTCTCCACAACTTTCGTTTCTCGACAGTTATTTATCATTTCTGTTGTTGACCTTCTGCCAAGCCATTCTCTTAAGCTGTCTGGTATTTTTTCTCTTTGTTTCCCTCTATCTCTTCGTCCCTCAATTTTCCCAGTTCTTACAATATATTCTAACTGTTCCCTTCTCATTACGTGGCCAAAAATGATGATTGTATCTTCCTAATAAATTAGCTCTCTTTTTGTTGTTGGCCTCTTTCAGAACGTTTTCATTACTCTTCTTAGCTGTCCATGGTATTCTCAACATTCTTCTGTAAAACCACATTTCTACAGACTCTAGTGACTAAAATCTATAGAAAGCGTTTACTACGATCACTTGATTACTGTGAACTTCAAATGTTAGCTGCTGCATTATGTAGCAGACACAGCCACACACATTGTTGGTTGGCTCGCTTGATGCCTGATAATAAAGAGTAACCGACACATTGTTAACCTTCCAACACATTAGCCACAAATAACAAAACATCCAAGTAATTAAACGGAAGGAAATTACACGTTTCACATGCAGCTATGACAATAAATGATTTCTCCGAGCAGTTTCGTAATGTTACCGGTTCCTTTACTGTTTTCCTTCTATTGTGTTTTATTTTGTTTGAAATATCGTTATGGGGATATTTTATTTTCAGAAATAGAGACATTTTAGCTTGCACATGCATACAAATAGAGACATTTTAGCTTGCACATGCACACAAATATGGCATTTTAGCTTGCACATGCACACAGATAGAGACATTTTAGCTTGCACATGCATACAAATAGAGACATTTTAGCTTGCACATGCACACAAATAGAGACATTTTAGCTTGCACATGCACACAAATATGGCATTTTAGCTTGCACATGCACACAGATAGAGACATTTTAGCTTGCACATGCACACAAATAGAGACATTTTAGCTTGCACATGCACACAAATAGAGACATTTTAGTTTGCACATGCATACAAATAGAGACATTTTAGCTTGCACATGCACACAAATAGAGACATTTTAGCTTGTACATGCACACAAATAAGGCATTTTAGCTTGCACATGCACACAGATAGAGACATTTTAGCTTGCACATGCACACAAATAGAGACATTTTAGCTTGCACATGCACACAAATATGGCATTTTAGCTTGCACATGCACACAAATAGAGACATTTTAGCTTGCACATGCACACAAATAGAGACATTTTAGCTTGCACATGCACACAGATAGAGACATTTTAGCTTGCACATGCACACAAATAGAGACATTTTAGCTTGCACATGCACACAAATAGAGACATTTTAGCTTGCACATGCACACAAATAGAGACATTTTAGCTTGCACATGCACACAAATAGAGACATTTTAGCTTGCACATGCACACAAAATAGAGACATTTTAGCTTGCACATGCACACAAATAGAGACATTTTAGCTTGCACATGCACACAAAATAGAGACATTTTAGCTTGCACATGCACACAAAATAGAGACATTTTAGCTTGCACATGCACAAAAAATAGAGACATTTTAGCTTGCACATGCACACAAAATAGAGACATTTTAGCTTGCACATGCACACAAAATAGAGACATTTTAGCTTGCACATGCACACAAAATAGAGACATTTTAGCTTGCACATGCACACAAAATTACTGACCAAACGGCGGCCTTTTTAAAAAAAAAAAAACAAGATGTTTAGATGGCGTACTAGAAGTAGTCAGAAACGTAACTGGAGAATATATCAACATTAGAGGAAAAGACTGTAAACTACCTCCTCTCAACGTGAGAGGCAGAAAGAAAGAAAATGAATGTAAGAAAAAAAGAAAGAGAGATTAAAATGAAAAGGAAAAAAGAAGCAAAGAGAAAGGATGAATACAGACGGACTCACTTTCACCAGTAGCATTTTGAATTGCTCTTTGTAGGTTCCGGTAAAGAATGAATTCATTACATCACTTGGCATGTCGTAAGTAAAATGACACTTAAGAATGCTTTGTTGAGCCCGTTATATTCATCGTGAGTAAATGCCTACCTAAATTGAACGTGCTGGACCGAAAAGTGCAGATATGGCAGCAAGCAACGCTCATAAACTAAACAGAAAGGCCGTAACAATTAATGTGTTCACTGGCATATCAAAGAAAGGCCTAGACAGAAATAAAATCAAATGTGCAGTGACTTATGGTTTATTGCAATAAAAATACATAAAGTAAGTAACAAAATGAATGTAACCTAGCGCTATTCCAATCATATGTCACGAAAAATCAAAGACAATGCAATAAAAGCATATTTTAAAACAGTAAATTATTCAAATATGGATGTGAATCGTGGACAATAAGACAACAGACAAGAAAATCACTGGAGGCCGTAGAAATGTGGTTTTACAAAAGAATGTTGAGAATATCATGGACAGCTTAGAAGAGTAATACAAACGTTCTGAAAGAGGGCAAAGCAAAGAGAGAGCTAATTTCCAATATTAGAAAGAAATAATCATCAATTTTAAGCCATGTAATGAGAAGAGAACAACTGGAATATATTGTAAGAACTGGGAAAATTGAGGGACGAAGAGATAGAGGGAAGCAAAGCGAAAAAAATACCAGACAGCTTAAATGAATGGCTTGGCAGAAGGTCAACTACAGAAATGATAAATAACTGTCGAGATCGAAAGTTGTGGAGAGACATGATCACCTACGCCAGAAGGCATGGTACCTGATGATGATGAAATTATTCAAATGAATAAAAATGCAGTTTCGCTATAATAGTCAATGCATATATGTAGTTATATAGAAAGGGAACGGCAAGTATGTTACCAGTTTCATTCTTAATATATTTTGTTCCAAGTAAAAGAGATTGGATTCTGTTGTATTTCATCATCATCATGTGCCATACCGGTTGGCGTAGGCGACCATGTCATTCCACAACCTTCTTATTCATCGTGCATAGTATCAATTCTATTGTTGACTGTTTTCCATTCCATGATAATAAGCTATCCAGTATTTTCTCTCTTTGTCTTTCTGATGTCTCTCTCCCTTTATTTTGCCAGTTGTAACCAAGTATTCCAACTTTCCTCTTCTCTTGATGTGCCCGAAAAATGTTAATTGTTTCTTTGTGGTGTTTCTTAGTAGCTCACTTTTTGTGCTGGTCTCTTTGAGAATTTCCTCGTTGGTCTTTTTAACTGTCCAGGGAACTTTCAACATTCTTCTAAGAAATCCCATCTCTGTAATCGTCTTTTAATTTGTTTATTTACAGCCCATGATTATTCTCTTGAATAATCATTTTATTATAAAGATTATTCTCTTGAGGTCAGAATTGGTTCTATATAGCACCGATGAACTCTCTTTCCCACTTCTATTGACATAGATTTGTTACATAAGACGTTTTTCATTTTCTGAAAGGTTATTTTGGCCTGAGCTATTCAGCTTGTTATTGCTGTGGTGTATCTTCCATCTGATGTTATTATTGTGCCCAAGTATTTGACGCGTTGCACTTGTTTCAGATTTGTCCTGTTTATTTTAACGACGGTGATGATTGTTATTTCGATATGACCAATATTTCTGTTTTCTTACTATTCAGAGTATATACTGTTTTATTAAATGAAGGTTATTTAAAGGTTACAATTTTAATATCTTTGTCATCATTTCCCATTAAAAATACTGGTCGTTTAAGAACGTCTATCCAGAGACTATAACTAACGAGTAGAAGAGACATGACATTTTACTGGAAAATAAACACGAAAAACCATGTAGTCGCTCTGGACATTGTTAATCGTTGTTATTTTCTGGTTTTTCTTTATTTTAATTTTGTTTTGTTAGTTTTCGTTCTAGTTAAAGACCTTTCCAATGAAGCGTTTGTGTTTTTTGTTGTTGCTTTGTCTTGTTCACAAAGATGAAGCTTCCATGTTGTTGTCTTTCATTGTGTCTAATGCCACTTTAAACTTGGCAGGTAAAATTGATGATTTTCATTAAAAACAACTGATAATGAGCGATGAATCGCATTTTCACCTGAGTGGTGACGTTAACAAGAAAACATTATTTCTAGGGAAGGGAAAATCCTCGTTGTATTTAAATATCACCATCACATCCAGTTAAAGTCGTTTGATTTGGCGTTTAAGTAGAGCAAATCTTTGAGACTTATTTGTTTGGAAACCAAAGAGGTTCACGGGTCGCATCTACCCGGTGAAGGGGTTATGTGTATAGTTGTCCATAAAGTAAAACTTATCAAATAATTATGAAGTATAGCATTGGACTAGCTAATATGCAATTGAAGTACCGTGAATGAAAATAGCCTTAATCTTGAACCCCTAAAATATCAAATGTATGGCATTCAAACTTGAAACCACCAACCTTTTAATGCTCATGGCGAGGCCAGACCGCTTTTGTCGTCACTTTTCAGTAGTAAATTACATAATAATAATACACTTATTTCAGGAGAATGTCAGATTCAGTTCTAGAACAAATCCACACATTAACAGATAGCCAAATACGTTTCCCACAGAAGCCAGAAAGAAACGGACTGGTAGTAAAACATTTTCATGTCCTACAACGATTACAATTTATCTTACAGATCAGATCTTTTCCACGTTTAAGTCAAGGTTGCGATAATTAACTTTTTTTTGGGGATAAAAACAATCTCCTAAACTTTTCATCAAAGTAAACCTTTGGTATCATACCACGAGTATTGTCTCCCTTGCAGGATTTTGTAACAAATATGGCTTCTAGCGGGCAAGACCAGTCCAAGTACAGCAGCAAATAATCTCAAAGATAAGACCTCAGCTTCCAACTTAATAACACAAGTCATCAGTATACAATTTCCGGTTTACATTTAAAAGTCATTTTGTAATGGATCTTTTCCTCTTTGACTTAAACACAGCTAGAGGGGACCAGCTGGGTGTCACTCAGTAGAGACTTCAAGATTGAAAGTCTGCAGTGGGTTGATAGTGAGGGATATATCTCAGGGGAAAATTTCCCACAAAATCGAGGTTATCCACTGACTGGCTACAGTAATCAGTTATCTCTGAATGAAACAGAACGTCGATGCGATGTACGAGGTATCAATAAAAAATAACGCTAATGGCACTCCAAGGATGAGAAAATGTCTGTGAGATAATGACGCTGTTTTTGTCCTTGTACACACAATCATCGCCGCTACACTTGGGCACTCCCAGCAAGAAGATCGGCTAGCACAATCTCAGTACTTTGCTCGCACTTTCTAAAAGATACTAATAATAAATATTAATGATTAGGTGTAAGCTTCTAGCCCAGAGGCCAACTTGTGTTAAACAAGCACACATGTACTTAATAGTAACAGGAGGAGTCCACAAGCAGCAAGAAGACATTGAGTACAGTAGGCGAGATGTCGTGTCACAGGTACAGTTCCAATCCTCGTCCGGGTTATCTTTGTTTTCTGTATTTTCTTATGTTCTTTATGAATTTTTGCCAGTGCTGGTAAAATACTTGCGTCTTTTTGCAAAATGTATAGCATAGACAATTTAACACCGGTAAAGATATTTCAGATAATTTCAGGAGGAGAAGGCGAGCCTCCCAGCACCAGAGCTGTTAGTTATCAGCGACCCACAGCTAATGGCTTGCGCCAGGATCGGTGAACCAAAACGATTCAGACCCTGCTCTACCTCTCTGTGGTGCCTCTAGTAACAGACTAACCTGTCTAGTATGGCAAAGCGAGCAGGGATCGATGAGGGAAGACAAACCGGTACTCAAAAATGTCGTGCCGAAGTCGGATGTGTTGGGCCGAAAGGCGCTAATATAACAGTTATACTGCAAACCACAACACAACGCAGATACGCCCAATTAACGTCCTTTAAAGGGTGGATGACGAAGAGGAATCCTACAGTCCTATTCGTAATACTCTAGAATACTTTAGTCATCGGGCGAACGTACGCAAGCAAGCAAGATAATTTCAGAGTTGATTTATATCATTTCAATGAAGAGAATGCATTTATTATAATTGTTTTTCCCCTCTTTAAATTGGGGTTGAAATAAACACTGACCCGAGAAAATCGTGTGTCTGGACTAGGCTTGCGAGCTTTATTCTCCATCAACAATAGACAACTTCTGGCAGGATCTCCGAAAGAAAAGAAAAACAGGAAGGATAGTTTTACAGCCGATAAAATTTGAGCTGCATTATGATTATTCGTTTAAATACAAGGAGATATGTGAAAGCAAATGTTAACAGATTACGACTCTATCATAGCTTCATCTCTACAGAGGCTAGTATGCTGATATTTAGTATTTAACTGCCCTACGGCACATACGTTACGTGACATACCATAGTTGTGACACGCCCATGTAGCTACCAGGATCCCCGCAGTGAGGGGAAAAAAGAAAAGAGCCTCTGTTACCTGCCATGCATGTCGTAAGAGGCAATAAAAGAGCCACTGTTACCTGCCATGCATGTCGTAAGAGGCAATAAAAGAGCCACTGTTACCTGCCATACATGTCGTAAGAGGCAATAAAAGAGCCACTGTTACCTGCCATACATGTCGTAAGAGGCAATAAAAGAGCCACTGTTACCTGCCATGCATGTCGTAAGAGCCAATAAAAGAGCCACTGTTACCTGCCATGCATGTCGTAAGAGGCAATAAAAGAGCCACTGTTACCTGCCATGCATGTCGTAAGAGGCAATAAAAGAGCCACTGTTACCTGCCATGCATGTCGTAAGAGGAAATAAAAGAGCCACTGTTACCTGCCATACATGTCGTAAGAGGCAATAAAAGAGCCACTGTTACCTGCCATGCATGTCGTAAGAGGAAATAAAAGAGCCACTGTTACCTGCCATGCATGTCGTAAGAGGCAATAAAAGAGCCACTGTTACCTGCCATACATGTCGTATAAGGCAATAAAAGAGCCACTGTTACCTGCCATGCTTGTCGTAAGAGGACATAAAAGAGCCACTGTTTCCTGCCATGCTTGTCGTAAGAGGACATAAAAGAGCCACTGTTTCCTGCCATGCTTGTCGTAAGAGGAAATAAAAAAAGCCACTGTTACCTGCCATGCATGTCGTAAGAGGACATAAAAGAGCCACTGTTTCCTGCCATGCTTGTCGTAAGAGGAAATAAAAAAGCCACTGTTACCTGCCATGCTTGTCGTAAGAGGAAGTAAAAAAGCCACTGTTACCTGCCATGCATGTCGTAAGAGGACATAAAAGAGCCACTGTTTCCTGCCATGCTTGTCGTAAGAGGAAATAAAAAAGCCACTGTTACCTGCCATGCTTGTCGTAAGAGGAAGTAAAAAAGCCACTGTTACCTGCCATGCATGTCGTAAGAGGAAATAAAAAAGCCACTGTTACCTGCCATGCATGTCGTAAGAGGACATAAAAGAGCCACTGTTTCCTGCCATGCTTGTCGTAAGAGGAAATAAAAAAGCCACTGTTACCTGCCATGCTTGTCGTAAGAGGAAGTAAAAAAGCCACTGTTACCTGCCATGCATGTCGTAAGAGGAAATAAAAAAGCCACTGTTACCTGCCATGCTTGTCGTAAGAGGAAGTAAAAAAGCCACTGTTACCTGCCATGCATGTCGTAAGTGGAAGTAAAAAAGCCACTGTTACCTGCCATGCATGTCGTAAGAGGAAATAAAAAAGCCACAGTTACCTGCCATGCTTGTCGTAAGAGGAAGTAAAAAAGCCACTGTTACCTGCCATGCATGTCGTAAGAGGAAGTAACAAAGCCACTGTTACCTGCCATGCATGTCGTAAGAGGAAATAAAAAAGCCACTGTTACCTGCCATGCATGTCGTAAGAGGAAGTAAAAAAGCCACTGTTACCTGCCATGCTTGTCGTAAGAGGAAATAAAAAAGCCACTGTTACCTGCCATGCTTGTCGTAAGAGGAAATAAAAAAAGCCACTGTTACCTGCCATGCTTGTCGTAAGAGGAAGTAAAAAAGCCACTGTTATCTGCCATGCTTGTCGTAAGAGGAAATAAAAAAAGCCACTGTTACCTGCCATGCTTGTCGTAAGAGGAAGTAAAAAAGCCACTGTTACCTGCCATGCTTGTCGTAAGAGGAAATAAAAAAAAGCCACTGTTACCTGCCATGCTTGTCGTAAGAGGAAGTAAAAAAGCCACTGTTACCTGCCATGCTTGTCGTAAGAGGAAATAAAAAAAAGCCACTGTTACCTGCCATGCTTGTCGTAAGAGGAAGTAAAAAAGCCACTGTTACCTGCCATGCTTGTCGTAAGAGGAAGTAAAAAAGCCACTGTTACCTGCCATGCTTGTCGTAAGAGGAAGTAAAAAAGCCACTGTTACCTGCCATGCATGTCGTCAGAGGCAACAAAAGAGGTTTGGAATCGTCCGACCTGTGCAGAGAAAGCAGGACGTGCACGGAGTGATATTGTCAACGGAATTTACCGATTCATTTTGGGAAATGCTGCGTCAAGCGGTGAAGCGGATATGGGAATTCCTGACTGCAGTGAAACTAATTCCATGGATATAATAGAACAGTCGTGACAAGAAAAATAGAAACACAGATGGGGTTGAACAGCGCTGGAGCATGTGACTCCTGACTCAAAAATGGTATACATTTTGTTGCTTTCACAATGGTGATGATGTCTTTTGTATATTTGGCATATAGAGAATATCATCATCATCAAGTACCGGGCCTACTGGCGTAGGTGATCATGTCTCTCCACAATTTTCGATCTCGGCAGCTTTTTATCATTTCTGTTGTTGACCTTCTGCCAAGCCATTCTCTTAAGCTGTCTGTTATTTTTTCTCTTTGCTTCCCTCTATCTCTTCGTCCCTCTATTTTTCCAGTTGTTACAATATATTCCAGTTGTTCTCTTCTCATTACATGGCCAAAAAATGATGATTGTTTCTTCCTAATATTGGAAATTAGCTCTCTTTTTGCTTTGACCTCTCTCAGAACTTTTTCATTACTCTTCTTAGCTGTCCATGGTACTCTCAGCACTCTTCTGTAAAACCACATTTCTACAGACTCCAGTGATTTTCTTGTCTGTTGTCCTATTGTCCATGATTCGCATCCATATGTTAAGACTATAGAGAATATAGTTAACGATAATTATTGAATATTGTTTGGGGTTATATACAGATTATAGTTACAGAATGATGCTGTTGAAGTTCTGCAATGATTGCCAACAAATTAAAACAATACGTTGGAGCTTCGATGTAACTAACGGAAGACAAGATTGTTAGTCTCCCTTCCTACCGGCGCTAATTGAAGAATCTCTGTTTAACTAGCAAGAAGAAGAAGCAAAGATTAACACATCCTTAACGCAAATAAACGCCAGTAGCAGCGAGCTACATCCTAGTCTACAATTAAAGGACAATTATTACACTCAAGATAAATACATTCGTAATAACTGCCAGCTCCGGCCTAATTTGCTTATCCACGCACGACAGATTCGGAATCGCTGCCAACAACAGCTTCTGTTCAGAAGAAGCAACAACAACGTTAACAAACATCATCTAAAAAAATATCGGGGAAAAAAATTAAACACGAACTAAATCAACATGATATACTCTAGCAGGACAAATTACCCGCCCCTTCTCTTATTTTTATCACGGAGTTATCTCTCCTGCCCCACATAAGTTATTGATTATTTTACGGTTGTTTCCCCTAATAATAACTACCTCCCGAAAATAAAAATACTGAACTAATTAAAATGTCTGTAGAACGGCCAGACGATGCAACGATTTTATTTCCTCGTTCTTTCATGATTTGTAATGAGCCAGGTTATAATTAAAGGAATTTGGATGGGCGGAGATTGAAGAAAATGGAGGTACGGCAGATCGATACATGTCCATTATCCAAATTCGCTGTCTAGTTTGTCTAATTTATTAAGCCGCCACCGTGACGTCTAACAATGGCAAGAAACGCCTGTTTGTAGGTTTGGACTTCTTAAAATAACCAGAAAGACATTAATAATGAAGAAAGGAAGACCGTTATTAATGTTGATCAGGCCAGTTTTCTTGGAGTCGTGGTCATATTTTAGGAAATCTTCGCGTGTGATGAATCAGTTACTTGAATATTGAAATGAGAATAATTTCATGTAAAAATATCGAATAAGTTAAAAAATGCTACAATTATAACGTGCTTGTTCATTAATCATGGCAATCTCTGGCAAATTTCCGATTACAAGTTATCTTTTCTTCTTTGAGAATTTCTAAAAAAAAATTTGCAAGAAGAGTTTTTAATTCTTCAATGGCAGCTTCCAAACTTGTGACCTGGGCACAACGTGAACCTTATTTTTGCTAAGTCTGTCTAAGCTTTCTCCCAGCCTGGATTATATGATTTAAGCCGGCAGTGGAAGTAGTTTCCCAGGTTGTGTTCGTTGTGGACGCTACCTCCTTCTGGAACTACAGGAGACTGTTGAGTGTGAGGTGGAAGCCAGAGAAAAATGAACCAAGGAGAAATAAAACTGTAAAATGAGAAAATGTATTTGTTAACAGTTTGGCGAATTAAGATTATGCATCACCAACGTTTCGACCAAGATGAATCAACTGTGGAGTGTGACTGTCCAATCATCAGAGATAGCATCCATCCTTGAGTACTCAACACACTTTTTAAACATAACAGCAGCGAACAGGATGTGTCAGGCACAACAGCAACGAGGCTGTTTTAAGTGCTCAAGAGCGGAAAACACATATTTCCATCATAAGGGAGTAATTGAATGCATATCCGGTTTACAATGGATGTTCTCAAACTAGATGGCAGAGTTAAATAGCATCATCATAGAGGGCAAGGGGTCGTGCTGTAGAACTAAACTATCTCTCTCTCTCTCTCTCTCTTTCTCTCTCTCATCTTTCGTCTCCTCATTGCAAATGAAACGCATTATCACATTTGGTAAACATAAGAAAACTACTGACTACTTCAGACTACTGACTAATTCAGATCTTGACTACTGACTAATTCCGATATCGACTATTGACTAATTCAAATCTTTGTCTTGTATACTGGACCCAAATTACGCTCCAACAATCTCGAACAGCAGTACTCGGTCTATTTAATGATTAAACCGTAATATCTGATCACAATGCACGGCAACTACTTAATTTCAAGCATCGTAGACGATACGGATTGCATTAGTATTGTTTGTGCCCTTCTTTTCTCGTGTCCATCAATCTATATTTCAATGATATTCTTTCTTAGCTCTACAAATCACAATATTTTCTCAGGTAAAAAAAATCACTACAGGTGAAACTGGTTCAGCTGGGATTTGAACTCACAATCTCTCTGTCTCAAGGCCGGCGTCTTGCCTCGAGACCAACCAGTCCCCAATCAGGATGGTTTCAGATTATCACTGCTGGAGTTTGAGCTCGCTCAGTAGCTAGACCTTCTCGTTGCAGTCAACAAACACATTCCTGTATCTGTTTGGAGGTCTCAGTAGTTAGACCTTCTCATTGCAGTCAACAAACACATCCTGTATCTGTTTGGAGGTCTCAGTAGTTAGACCTTCTCATTGCAGTCAACAAACACATCCTGTATCTGTTTGGAGGTCATAGTAGTTAGACCTTCTCATTGCAGTCAACAAACACATTCCTGTATTTTTTTGGAGGTCTCAGTAGCTTGACCTTCTCATTGCAGTCAACAAACACATTCTTTTATCTGTTTGGAGGTTTCAGTAGCTAGACCTTCCCATTGCAGTCAACAAACACATTCCTGTATCTGCTAGGAGGTCTCATGAACAGACCTTCCCATTGCAATCAACAAACACATTCTTTTATCTGTTTGGAGGTCTCAGTAGCTTGACCTTCTCATTGCAGTCATCAAATACATTCCTGTATCTGTTTGGAGGTCTCAGTAGCTAGACCTTCTCATTGCAGTCAACAAACACATTCTTTTATCTGCTTGGAGGTCTCAGTAGCTAGACCTTCCTTTTGCAATCAACAAACACATTCCTGTATCTGCTTGGAGATCCCAGGAGCTAGACCTTCCCATTGCAGTCAACAAACACATTCCTGTATCTGCTTGGAGATCCCAGGAGCTAGACCTTCCCATTGCAGTCAACAAACACATTCCTTTATCTGCTTGGAGGTCTCAGTAGCTAGACCTTCCCATTGCAGTCAACAAAAACATTCCTGTATCTGCTTGGAGGTCTCAGCAGCTAGACCTTCCCATTGCAATCAACAAACACATTCCTGTATCTGCTAGGAGGCCTCAGGTCCCAGCCGACAACCTTATGTCAATCAAGTTGAAAACAAAAGAATAAGCACCCCGTTAGCTAAGTTAAGGAAGTTAGAGAGAATCAACACTGGCCGCCTCACTTCTAAATGACATGATCTAGTAAGGTGAAGCTGAATACTTCACTTCTCTACAACATCATATGTTACATAACATTCTATGTCAAGCTATAGAACATTCTATGTCAAGCTATAGAACATTCTATGTCAAGCTATAGAACATTCTATGTCTAATACGGGTGTATCCGGACGAAAAGGGCAGATACCGTGGTTTGGTCGTAAACTAGCGACAGATCTAATCCTACTTAACGTTCGGCTGGCGATGAAAATGATCAATCGTCGGAGGATAGCAGCAGCAGAATAGGACTGAACGTTCTTTATACAAGAGTACTTTATATTAGAATTATAGTACTTTATAATAGAGTCTAGTACTTTTAGCTATAGTTAAAATATATAATACTAGAGTACTTTATACTAGAGTTATAATATTTTATACTAAAGTACTTTATATACAAGAATCTAGTAATTTATGCTTGAGTTATAGTACTTTATACTAGGCAGAGAAATCGAAATGAAACTAATTAACGGAATTATACAAGCTAAGAAAACATCCAAACCAAAACATCCGAAGCAAACAGCAATAATAAAATATAACAAAGAGTTCTCTACACCCATTGATATAAAAAGAGGAGTAAGACAAGGATGCATCCTATCACCAAGCTTGTTCAATCTATACACTGAGCAAATCTTTAAAAACATCATAGAGATGCCAGGCCTACAAATTAATGGAAAGATAATCAATAACCTAAGATATGCTTACGATACTGTACTACTAGTAGAAAATCCTAAAGACCTACAACAATTACTTAATGAAATAAACACGACAAGCAAAAAATATGGACTAGATATGAATATAAAAAAGACTAAAACTATGATCATAAACAAAGAAAATACTCAAAACCCACAAGTGGATATCAAAATTGAAGGAATAGACCTTGAGACAGTTCAGAACTATAACTACCTTGGACATACTATAACCAGTGATGGAAAATGTACAACTGAAATAAACAAAAGAATAGGAATGGCAAAAAGTAATTTTAATGTCATGAAGGACATACTAACATCAAAACAAATAACACCAGAGCTAAAACTAAGAATAGCAAAATGTTACATCTTCTCAATATTCCTATATGGTGCTGAAACATGGACATTAGACAAGAAAACAGAACAGAGAATTGAAGCCTTTGAAATGTGGATATATAGAAGAATAGGTAGAATTGGATGGAAGGAAAAAAAAACAAACGACGAAGTCTTAAAACAACTAAAAATGAAAAGAGAACTTCTGAACACAAATAGAACAAGACAAATGCGATTCTTAGGCCATGTTAAAAGACACAACAGCCTACTGAAAGTGTTCCTGGAGGGGAAAATACAAGGTAAAAGAGGCAGAGGCAGACCAAGATTAACATGGACGAGTAACATCAAAAGATGGACAAATCAACCGATGACAACCTGCACCATCAAAGCAAGAGATAGAGCAAAATGGCGCTCCATGGTAGCCAACCTTCATTGCGGAGACGGCACTCAATGATGATGAAGAAAACATACACCTAAATACATGCTAGAAATATAGAGTTTTTAGAGAGGGAATAGATTATTGTTGATATTCTTAATCACAGCCGCCTTATCTGTTGATGTTACTTACACGTAACATTAAATCATAAGATGAACACAATTAAAGCAACTGTACCATAAGGTAGTCTTACTAAAATCTTATAATTAAATTACAAGAAAAATGTAAGAAAAGGAACAAGTTGTAAAAAGTGCACACACAAATGTATACAATGGTAGAAAAAATGAAACTAATATAAGTAGTAGAATAATGATTTAAAAATGGCAAGGAAAAACGTGGAAACATAGATCAGTAATTGCTAGTAGCGAGCACATTGTAAAGACTTCTTATCACATAGACATCCTGGAATATAAAAGAATGTAATTCCTTCCGAATGATCTCATTAAGTGAACCTTCAAGTAAGGTTAATCGAAGAACTATAGGCAAACCGTCACGGCAAACAATTGTTGATTCCATCGTCATTACGGTTTTAGTTCAAGTATTGTTGAAAGAGGGAAGTAAGGGAGGAAACTGGGAGATAATTAAAGCGTAAATAAGAATGAAAAATACATTTTGTAAGAGATTTAAATACATTCTGTCTGAAGTAGACTTAATGGTACTTCACTTTATCCCACGTCTGTTGCCTTGCACCGTCGAGCGAAAATAGCTCAGGCTAATGCTCTGTGAATTTTATCACGTTCCATGCTCCAGGGATATCTGGAATTTCGTTGCTCCATCGACTTCTATGTTTGCATTTTCCAGTAATTCTGTTGTTCGTGAAGGAATACTGTCTTGTAGCCATGGTTTTACATACTCTACTCGCTTTAAAAACACGAACCTCAGCTGTTTCATATACACTCATTTATTTATGTTTCTTATCATCACATTCAATATTTATCTCAGACATGTAAAGTTAGCACTTCTAAATAAATAAGCAGTGTTAAACATGTTATTTTGTTATTGCAAATGTGACAATTTTCAGGCAAATTATGGGATATTTATGATTAGTTCCTGCTAGCAACTAAAATATGGAGGCGGCTCGTCTTTCTGTGTAATAATGCTGAGCTGAGCTTAGGAAATAGAACGCTGAAGAAGAAGAAGGCAGAAAAAGTAAAAATAAGATGAAGAAAAAGAAAAAGACCGTGATATAAATACCACTCGAGTGCAGTGTTTTACAACAACAGTTGTGGCTTGCAATTGACACGTCTTATCATGAGCGACAGCACGATCCTACAGCTTAACCATATGATGGTTATGTGTGTTTTGTAATTTCTGTGTGTAGAACCATCGTGCTAGGAAAGTGTATATCAGTGCTGAGCTCGGCCACATTTCTGATCACATTGAAAGATTGATTCACAACTTGATGTTGATGTAAATGTGAATTGTGAGAGCGCCATTAGTGTTGTAGTAACGTGTTGACTTGACGATAAAGTAAACGAGGGTTCGATCACAGCTCCACTGTCTCCTGTCGACCCAGCTATAAAAGGGTACCTAACACAATGAGTTGATGAGGAAAATAACAGCGAGGCAGAGCACAGATCCCCCTCCCTTCACAATGCTGTGATTAGTAAGGACAAGATGGATACTTCACTCCCATACGATAATACAATGTATCAAGCTATAAAAGGGTACCTAACTCAATGAGTTGATGAGGAAAATAACAGCGAGGAAGAACACAGATCCCTCCCTTCACAATGCTGTGATTAGTAAGGATAAGATGAATACTTCACTCCCATACGATAATAAAATATATCAAGTAACCTAAACCTAAGTGTGGTAAAAAAACCCATATTAACAGTAAAATACATTTTGTTTTTGTTTGTTTCACACTGCGAGCATGACGGTATAGGACAATATAATGAAGAGCCAGAGGCATGCGTAGCAAGAGTTAATATATTTGTGCCTCCAACGAACCAGTACACTTGACAAGCATCCAGTGGTAGGGAGAAATGCTGAAAGTGGCACGCGAAAGTGCGAGGATTTGGGGAATTTGGCTAGTACTAAAGTGTAGGCAGCCAGTAATGAAGGATTTGTGAGGAAACCCAATTGTAAGACCTGTCTCGCAATTACACAGAGAAAGCTGGCAGCGGGAGGATGTTAGGGTGAGGAATGGCTCATCTCATCCCCAAGGGAGAGTCCCTGCAGTTGCGCTCTATACCTCTGGCAACAATTATATTAGGACTGGCACGACACCATCACGGACTTTGTTTTCTGGTCTAGAGAGTAGAGACAAGCCTTTGGTTACGTTTCTAGCATCGGAAGGCAAATAGAAGGCTAAAATTATGATTGAATAAAATTGAATGATAAAATTGAATGATAAAATTGAATGATAAAATGTATGAATGCAACATGAGCTATATATAACAAAGAGCTTGCGGTTTACTGGTAGCTATTTTCCTTTTCGTGTATAGAATACCTTTGGATGAAATTGGTCTTTTACTATGTTTAAATGAATACGAGACCAGCTAATTAAATCCAGTCAGGTTTAGCGTCCTCTAGTTCTAATTAGATATTTCAAAATGGGTGTCTTTGGCTTTAATGACAGCAATTTTATAGTTTTAAATAATTTTAAATATTTTTTAATGAGTTTGGGGTAGGAGGAAGTGTGTGTCAAAATTATACTTTTCTTGAAACTAAAAAAAAAATAATAATAAGAAAAACCGTTCAAGTTTAAATCTTGGTGGAACAAATAAGTACATTTAAAATTGTGAAAACATTATTTGTCTTATTGGTAAACGCAATTACAAACAAGCTCTATTATTTTTCTTGACATCAAAGCACTTAAAAAGTAGTGTAAAGTTACAATTCACTGGCACACTACATTGATGTAGATGAAAGATTGGATTAAAGATGGGTACATTCAGAAACGAGAGACTAGTAGTCGCATAAGAAGACTTATCAACCAACACAGAGCTGGAGATGTGAGTCGATGGACGCTGCAGGACATGCTGAGGAGCGATCTGAACACCTATGGACATGTCCAGTCGCAATAATAATTATAACAGCCGCCCATATCAAGCGTTTGGAGCCTCGGTGCTCACGGGTTAGTGAACTGGTCTAAAGGCAAAAGGTCACGATCGCCTCTCATCGACGTCTTCTCACTCAGCTTTAAATTGGTACGAAATTGTTCTGGGAAAGAGTAGCGACACTGGTGTAATACCGACGGAATTACGCACAAATTAATGTGCAATATAAAAAATGTGAACACTAATACCATCTACTCTATATGACACCAGGTGGCGTGACGGTGCTTTTTTTTTCCTATCATCATCATCATCATCATCATCAAGTACCGGGTCTGTTGGCGTAGGTACTCATGTCTCTCTACAACTTTCTATCTCGACAGTTATTTATCATTTCTGTTGTTGACCTTCTGCCAAGCCATTCTCTTAAGTTGTCTGGTATTTTTTCTCTTTGCTTCCTTTTATCTCTTCGTCCCTCAATTTTTTCCAGTTGTTACAATATATTCCAGTTGTTCTCTTCTCATTACATGGTCAAAAAATAGTGATTGTTTCTTCCTACAGCAAACGTGAAACTTCAGTTATACGTGACCACATTTTTCTTCTATATAAGAAGGTGATGGTAAAGTAAGATTGTGACAAAGAATGTCCTTGTCACAAGCATTTATGAGTAGAATTAGCCATAAGGAGAATGAGTGTTCAAGCTTTTCTTGCAGCACGCTTTTTATGCGTATCGTCGATTCAATGCTTCTCTGTTATGGAATCATTTTCATGGCAATAATACGCCGTAGTTGGCGGTTCTGTGTAATGGTTTCACAGGATGTGACATCGTTATTCAAACTTCTGATCGGTACCTTTATTTATCTATCCACTTGCCGATTACCCCTTACACTTTTTTGAGCCACAAAACAAAAAACTAAACAATTTATAAATTATTTCATTTTCAGGTCTGGAACAATATTAGTGGTAACGAAAGCTTAAGGACACCCAGATTCAAGTTATGAAACTATAAAGCACAAAATGCATCAATAACAAGTAAAAAGATAAAGATCCCCGTCACGCGAAGTGAGGTATAGGGAACATGGTGCAATGAGCCAGGTTATAATTAAAGGAATTTGGATGGGCGGAGATTAAAGAAAATGGAGGTACGGCAGATCGATACATGTCGATTATCCAAATTCGCTGTCTAGTTTGTCTAATTTATTAAGCCGCCACCGTGACATCTAACAATGGCAAGAAACGCCTGTTTGTAGGTTTGGACTTCTTAAAATAACCAGAAAGACATTAATAATGAATGTCATCAATAAAACGTAAAAAGATAAAGGGCCCCGTCTCGCCAAGTGGCGTATAGGAAATATGGTGTTAGTGACCATACATTTTACAGACACTCGGCACATGATTTTTGGGGTAATGTGGTCGGTATTACGCCCGTGCCGCTTCACTTTCCCAGAAAAAAATCCGGTACCCATTAAAGGCTAAGTGAACCCGAAAGCCGTCGGTTGCGATCGAACCCTACCTCTTGTCCTTTGTAGTCGGATAATGTTGGTAGGTTGTTGTTTCCAGCGTATGGACTCAACAGTGACAACGGATTTCGGGCCCCACCTGCATCAATTTTTTAAAAACAAATTAATTAATTCTGAACCGAATTAAAAATAAAGATTTGGAAAATTAATTTGGTTCCCCCTGAGGGAATGTGCATATGTTAAAATAGAATTTGGTGAATTTTTAATTGGTTTCGGCAAGCGATATGTCATTTTAAAAATAAATTAATGAATTATTTCATAAATATGAAATAATTACATATTTTCTTGTTTCCAATGCAGCCTTCAGGCTATCGGTAGCAAATGAATTAATGCAATTTGAAATCAGTTTACATTAAAAGAAAATTATATGCCCCAATTTACGCACACACCAAATTATATGCTTCAATTTACACACACACACACAAATCTTTACATCATTTATCCCATATCGTGGAGTCTGATAAGAATTTCTATGGAAGCGGAAGAATAAATATCAAATATCCCAGCGCAGTCACCACGTGGTGTACAGGCCACTCTGAAAGAATTTTTAAAAATACTTTATCCTTTGACAGGAATGGAACCCGCTATCCATTTGGTTGGACAATATCCAGTCCACTCACTGATGGTTTTTTTTATTCTTTTAAAATGATTTTTTCCCGAATGTAGAAAATCGATTTCCAAAATGTGATTCTGTGAAGAATTTGTCAACATTGCTTGCTGGATTTGCTCATTATTGACTTTGCAATGTGCAGAACTAATTAAGCGAGAATATGGGTAATTGATGATGTAGCTGTATTTGATGGAGTGGACTTCAGCGCAAAAGCCATCAGTGGCAATGTCTGCATTGGAAGCATGAAAATGTAACAGTGGGAAAACAAGACACACAGAGAAACACACACAAGAGCAAAGGTTAAAGCGAAAATGAACAGGCAGTGACGGGAGAATCAATATAATCAGACAGGAAACACACGCATAATACACAATCACAGCTTTGAACTTTCATTAACGCATGTGCATATTATATGATATTTAAATCACGCTATTATTAGAAACACAACGCATGCTGGTCTTGCTACTTCGTTTTCATCTCCGTGGAAAGTAGTAGTTTTTTTTTGGGTTTATTTGAGGCTGCCAGGTCCGTTGCATAATTGTGACTACAACAAATCTTCATCGTTGTTTGTCCCCAAACTTTTAGACGTGTTTTGGCAGCTTGCCACAGTCCACCCCATTCTTTGCTGTTAACTACCTACTATTTTGTCGTTCTCTTGCATACTAGCCTTCAATTGTTCCCTGTAGGATGGTTCTCAACCTGTTGGAAACCATAACACCCAAGGGCTTTTCTAGCCATTAACAAGAGTGCTGTCACCTGCTCCAAGGCTGGATAATGTTCATTGTTCGCAATGAGTGACAGTTTCTGTGGAGCACAATTGTATTTAGTTATCTCCATAATATAACCTGTGATTGAATGCTCACTTGACACACGTTCTGATGCCATACATTTACATTAGTTTGTGTCTTCTTCTCCATCTTATACACTGCTATCTATTCTACAATAGCTTTATCTTCCTCTCCCTCTTATACACTGCTATCTATTCTACAATAGCTTTATCTTCCTCTCCCTCTTATACACTGTTATCTATTCTACAATAGCTTTATCTTTCTTTTCTTAATCCTATGTTCTTCAGTAGGACACTCACAAACAATCTCCGTCCAATTTGGTCGGAAGCAAGCATGAAGAACTCGCCAGCAATTTCCAGCCTCTTTCAATTCATCAAGTATGGTTCGCTGCCATGTCCCCATTGGTTCGCCTCTTTCTCGTTAACCACGTGGTGTCCATGTTAATGCTAGGTGCGGATGCCTGTCTCGTTCCATTCCTAGGTCGTAGCATAGCCATTTCCAAAGTCTACTTTTCACTTCTTGATTGACATTGTTAATGCCTGATCTTCTGGCAGAAACGCTGAGAATGTACCATGAGATAGAAGATCGACTTATAGAAGATTCGAAAGTCGCTGTCTTAAGAAGACTAAAACCATCCGTTGGGATCAACACATTACAAAATGTCTTTATTTTCTTCTTCTTTTTTTTCAGCTCCCTGTGGAGCATAGGTCTTCAACAAACACTTTATAAGCAGTTATGTTTCTTGCCATTCTTTTAAAATCATTCAATGTATTCCCCATCAACTTCACCTCTGCTTCCATCTGTCTACGCAAAGAATATGTGGATCTTCCTCTTTGTCTCTTCCCTTGGAGATTCCAAGAAAGGTCTGTCGTGTAATACTCTCAGTTTGCCTCTGCAGCGGGTATCCTATCCAGTGCCATCGTCTTCGTTGTTTGCCAAAGTCATCTTCTTTAACCACTGGTATTTCACTGTAAAAAAAAAAAAGTAAAGTACCCCTGTCACGCCAAGTGGCGTATAGGGAAATATGGTATTAGTGACCCTATATTTTACAGACCTTCAGCACATGATTTTTGGGGTAATGTGGTCAGTATTACGCCCGTGCTGCTTTACTTTCCCAGAAAAAAATCCGGTACCCATTTAAGGCTGGGTGAACCCGGAAGCCGTCGGTTGGGATCGAACCCTACCCCTTGTCCTTTGTAGTCAAGTTCACTAACCACTGAGCTATCGCGGCTCCCTAGGTATTTCACTGTACTTGTCCATAATTCTACATTAGCTATTTTGTCCTGCCATTTCCACCCTTTTATTCTGTGCAAAAGTATCCACTAATGAAGATCTCTATGTTCGTGATTGTCAGTTTTGTTGTTCTCCATGTTTTACAGTCGCATAATAGGGCTGACTTACAATGGAGTTGAACATTTTTATTTTTGTATTTAACCTAATTTAATTGGATTTCCATATTTTCTAGTGCAAGAGAAGCTCCTCTTGCTTTTTGTATCCTTATTTTGGTATCATTTTCTGTTCCTCTTTTGTCTATATCTACCTATCTATTGTCCTTTCGAGCCGAAGACGGCACATAGGGCAGAACCACAATCTCAAAAACGTAAACCTTGCGTGCCAAAGTGGCACATATTGCAGAGATCACTGCTCTAAAATATATGGCGCTGTTTCCATAACAATACTTTTTACAATGACAGCTTGTCAAGCCATCGATCAAACTCCTTAGTCGCCTCTTACGACATGTCTGGAAGGACACTGCGTCACTATTCTTTACTTCCCTCATAATGAGGCCCCGGTAACATACAGGAATATTTTATTATTGCCCATATATATATATATATAATATTTGAATGTCTTGTAGATGTATTTCACCTATTGTTATTTGGTTATTGCCAACTACATTAATTCTCATATTTATTTTTCAAAATGTCTTTATATATTCATAATATTTCAACTCTTTCTGGAATTCTCTATAATTTTCATGTGAACATACCTTCATGTTAGTATTGCTGAGATGTTGTACAGGTTTCTTCTCCCATTTTCTTATTCACTTCACATTCACCCTTAACCCCCAAGCGCCCCCCCCCCCCCTTTTCCCTTTTCTCTTTGGAGATTGTGTATTAGTAAGGATTAATTAATATATGGACAACAAACATACTTGTTGGAGCCGCGATAGCTCAGTGTTTAGTGAACTGGACTACAAATGACAAGGGATAAGGTTCGATCCCAACCGACGGCTTCCGGGTTCACCCAGCCTTAAATGGGTAGCGGATTTTTTTTCTGGGAAAGTGAAGCGGCACGGGCGTAATACCGACCACATTACCCCAAAAATCATGTGCCGAAGGTCTGTAAAATGTATGGTCACTAACGCCATATTCCCTATACGCCACTTGGCGTGACGGGGGTACTACTAAACATACGTGTGCGCATGCGAGCGAAAACACAATGAAACCGAATAATTAGATCATGAATAGGCAGCGTTGATCTGGGATTAAAACAATCGCTATTGTCACTAAATAATGCACATCAAATGGCAAGACAAAATAACCAACTTAACTGTCCTGCAACGTGCTAAGACCCTAACAATCATGTCGATGCTCTGAAGTCGAAGGCTAAGATGGCTGGGGCATGTCCAACGGATGGAAGAAAAACGCATTCCTAGGCAAATATTAATCATCTCTGAAAGACTTCTCCATCTGGGAAAACGACTGGCAACATCTGGCAAGTGATCGCACATCATGGAGAGCATGTATAAGGAACGGTATAACAACATTTGAGACTGTGCTAAGACAGAACTTTGAAGAGAAGAGACTCATGAAAAAGGATGGTAAACCCTGTGGATCAGCGAGCCTGACCTGTTCATTATGTGACCGCGTGTGTTTGTCAAACATTGGTAGAATTAGCCACGAGAGAAGCTGTTCGGCAAAAACAATACCTCAAAAAATACGCAATAGCCTCCACTAGACCGTCTAACAAGACGAAAAGGGCCATATATATATATATATTGTCACTGTGCCTTATCAAAGATTACTGTCAAATAATGTAGTCAAATTCGTCACACCGTGCTTTTTTTAAAAAGCACATACCTGTTAGACTATAACAATCATCAAAAGGTAACCTACAATCATCATCTTTGACGCTGTTTAAACCGCTCGATCCATGATTGCGTACTCATCATCAGGTCGCATGTCCTTTGCAGAACGCTGCATTCACCACAACCAGTTTGAACGAATCTCAGTCTTTAGCCAGATCTCCCATTTCCTCTCCTGTTATGTTCAAGGTCTTTTTGATGCCATAAAACCACATTCTTCTTGGTCTGCCCCTGATGAGTGGCTCAGGAACCAAACCTTCGAGTATTGTTTTTTTTCCCGGCGCGCTGTCTTTTGACGTGTCCATAGTATCTAATATTCTCTGTAGAATAGTGTTTATAAGCCTCTTCTTTTTTAATATTTAAATCTTATATTATGTCTTCATTACTCTTTTTCATTCATTATTCAAAGTATCATAATGAATTTTGTGTAGCATCTTGTTTCAAATGAATCGGTTTTCTTCCTTGCTGTTTGCGAGATTGGCGATGATTCACCATATGTTGTTATCGGGAAGATACATGCCCGTAGTCATTTTAATGTTACTATCTTTCTGGTATTGTGCCATCTGTTCTTCATAGTGTTTAATTTTTGTGTTGCTATTTTATATATGTATGTGTGTGTGTGTGCGTGCGTGCGCGCGTTTGTGTGTCATTGCTAACAGAGATGATAGAAGAACAAGAAAATCACACAGAACAAACCCAAAAACACGAATATATGTGGCGACAGATCAAACATGTAGATAAAAATGCTACAATATGTTTGCACCAAATGTCAATTATATCGAAGACATTTTAAACACATATATAGTTTGATTACGTTAAGAATCCCCACCAAAAAAACTACACGTAAAAAGTAAGTTTTTTCTTGTTAACGTTTATCATTCAGACAAGATTAGTGAATCCAGCCGGATATATTTTTTATTCAGACTTCATTACAGTGTTATATTATGTTTGTCGGTTCGCTCCCATCATTTAGTTCTAACCACCTTGTCGTGGGTCCTCACTAAGTGATTTATCATGTCATTCAGTCTGCTTGTCTTCATTCAACCTCTTTCACATTTCTTTATTCTGTTTAAACACGTCCACTGATGACGTAACCGTCCAAGTTTTACTTAAACTCCAGACCAACGATTCTAACAATAAGGAAGTGTTGTATCCATAAAGAGTCAAGGCGTCAAGGTGCAGCAAGATACATAGAGAGGCGATTCTGCTGCAAAGCTGATGATAATATTGACATTTTTTAATAATAAAAAAAAGAAGAAAAAAGTGGTATTGTAACAGGTTTACGTAGGTGAGAAACAAAACAAAAGTCAACGTTACGGCCAAGTAGGCCTTCAGCCTGAACAATAAACAACAACACAAAATACACAAACCTCCATAGATATATGTATGTATATATATATATGTTGTTGCTTATTGTTCCAGCTGAAGTACTAATTGGCCGAAACGTTGAGCTTCCTTTTGTTTCTCACCTACGTAAAGCTGTTACAATACCATATTTTTGTTATCCTTTTTTAAAAATGTCATTAATATATGCATATAACGTCCCATTAACTGCATTTTCAGGCAGTTCATCTTCATCTCCTTAAATTGCTCTACACTTTAACTCTGTTAACTAAACGTATAGAGCGGTTACAGTTTGAGGGCATTAGGTAATACACAACCCCGTATGTGTTAATTCTGGGCCAAACAGCAAAATATTATCGGAATTAAAGAGCCAACAGGTTAAGGCATTGGCCTTACTTAACTCTCTTCACTCCCTACTTCCCGAAAATGTATAAGAAAATTAAAATAAGGGAGATCTTAAGTCTTTACTTTAACTCTTCTCACTTCCTCCTTACTTCAAATATAAGAAAATTCAAACAAAGGAGATCTTAAGTCTTTACCGTTACTCTCCTTACTTCCTCCTTACCTCAAATATAAGAAAATTCAAACAAAGGAGATCTTAAGTCTTTACGTTAATTCTCCTAAATCCCTCTTTTGCTTAACTATAAGAAAATGCAGACACAGGCGATGTAAAAGGCAGGCAGAACGAAACCTAATATCATCATCGAGTGGCATGTGTACTGACTTTAGCGTTATCTTTTAAACGTGTTATATTATAATTTATGTTGTTGATCATCCAAGCAACAAAGTTGGCAATAGAAATAACTTCTGAATAGTAATCTTAGCCCTGCGCCTGTAGTGTTTTGACTGATGCAAGATCAGCACTCCAGGCACTACAGTATAGAAAATTGCTACATCTGGAGACCTTATTGACTGAACTCTGCAGGTACCACATCTGTGGAGCCCATCTCACTGTGGAATACCAGGAAATGAGAAAGTAGATCAGTTGGCAAAGTAAGGTGCAACAGGCACACAATCAGATGCACCGTTACATACCATCAGAAAAAAAAACAGATAATTAAATCAATCAGAAGACCATAAGCCTTAAAAATCAGAATGCCTTTCATAATAAGATTGGAACTGGAACAAGCTATCATTAAACGTCTTAGAACAATCAACTCCACAGTTGCATGTATACAAAATTCAAGATCGGCACCTCAACCACATGTACAGGTGGACAGGTGCCTCAGACTGCTCAACACATACTACAAAACTGTACTGCATATAGCAGACTTATGAAAACCAATTTGCCCATAGAAACTATACTACAGACGCAACTAAATGGGCCACTGCAAGAATTACACAAGATATTACAATTTATACAGAAAACGGCATTCCAGATGTAGACAGTACTTCAGGCCAACGAAAGATAGATAGATCGAAAATAAAAGAAACAGAATTAAGTAACAAACAGGAAAAAGACAAGACCATAGCTAAGTATGAAAAACAGAAAGTTCTGAAACAAAAGAAATCGAACATAATACCAGGAACGAAGTTGTAAATTATGGATAGAATTAGGAAATAGAGAAAACATAATAGAATGTGATACGTTATGATACGTACTTCCGATATCGCATTGAACACACGGATGACTTTATGCTAGAAAGAGATAAAAAATAATTACCAAATAAAATACATACATACCATACATAAGTGTAAATATATCTTTTTTGTCTCTACAATTGATTATACATTCAGCTGCTGATTTCATAGCCTGCCATAATCTTAAATTGACTGATATCTTTTCTCTTTTGTTTTTTTCTCCTATATTTCTCCTTTCGTAAGCTTTGTCCTATTGTCATTTCATGCCAGCCGTTTCCGTCTCACTTCAGGGCAGCCAGAAATCAAATGTATGACTGTTCTCTCCTGATGTTGATTTGGTTGTTGTCTTGGGTTCTTGTACACCGTTCTCGTTGCTCATTATAGCTGTTCACACATCACTGTTCGGTAAGAGCACACTCCTGCAACCATCAATGGTATTATCTTATGTCTTTGTGTATCTTATGTCTTTATGTATCTTATGTCTTTATGTATCTTATGTCTTTGTGTATCTTATGTCAGTGTTATTACCTTGTGTCCGATTCTCCAGAATCCACTTCCCAGTGTCATAACCGGCTAGACATCATGTCAGGAACTTGTTACTTGTGAAATGTGTCAAATTCAGATGTGTTTTTGAGTTAATATACTCTTTTCCATCACTCTAATTCAATCCTTTCCAGAACTATTTAGCACCTTACCTCAGTTGTACATCTACCACCTGAAGTCAACATCATACACCAGTATTTTAATTCACTGATTTTTTAAAATACTGCCCCACTGGCATAAATTGTGCATTTTGGGTAATTATTCTCAATCTGCAATAATTACTTATGTCTTCTACCTGATATGGTGAACACCATTATTTAGCGTGACACCGCTACAATGTGAACCATTTTCCGAAGCTCATAGTTCTCTTAACAATTCAGATTGTTTCATCAATAAACCTCTCGCCGCTTCGTATTGTGATCATCGACTGTTGCTAGTTTATCTTTTATGGTTATAACTCATTGATAGACGCATCATTTCTCATATATAAATAACTATTTTGATGTCACACAGCCAAACTTAACTCTTTCATTAATCTTCTTAACTCCCTCACTATATACATATACATATTAGCCTGCCTCTTCTTTCCTTCATCATTTACCTTTCAGCGTCGATTGGTAAATTAGACTTCTCAAGTTTTTATTTGAGAGTTGGAAGGTCTAAAATAATTTTTTTTTAGCAGAGATCAATTTTGAAACTAAAACAACATGAGCAGCTAGAAACGGATAGAATAAATATAGAGACGAGTGATATAAATATTATAGAATTATTCAACAAGAAATCAGGTTTATAAAGTAGAGAAATACATAGTCCAGACTCGGGTAGTAACATAAATACAGGAGGCAGAATGATGCAGTAAATGAAATACATTTGTACAGTCGAGTAGTAAAATAAATACAGGAGGCAGAATGATGCAGTAAATGAAATACATTTGTACAGTCGAGTAGTAAAATAAATACAGGAGGCAGAATGATGCAGTAAATGAAATACATTTGTACAGTCGAGTAGTAAAATAAATACAGGAGGCAGAATGATGCAGTAAATGAAATACATTTGTACAGTCGAGTAGTAACATAAATACAGGAGGCAGAATGATGCAGTAAATTTTATTTCACATTAGTATAGTCGGGTAGTAGAAAGACATAACTCGAAGTGGTAGGAAGAAGTACTTGAGAAGAAGAACAAATGTCCCACACCAAATTAGGTAGTCACTTGCCAGGGCATGTGACTTACTGACTGCACGCCGTGTGGGCTACGTCCAGTTCAGTTTCTGGGGTGTATTCATCAACAACACACCTCCAGCCTCACCTTCCCCGTCCACAAAACGAATCCAAATCCTCAACTACCGTGCCGACTGTTGTCGATGATTATGTCTCCCCACAATTTCCTATCTCTGTATGCTGTTTGAACAAAAATCAATTCTATAGTTTACTTTCAACTCGCTACATTCAACAAACAACCAAGTATTTATTTACCAGGCCCGGCCTTGTTTACTACTCATCCACAAGACTACATTAGAACACAACCATCTACAGTAGTAAGGCCAGCGGGCAGAAAGGAATTACTCCAATTTTGTGACGTTTTCAGCTTTGCGAGCAGGAGATGTTATAGGTAGAATGACGTCATCCGTCTATAACTTGCACAGCGGATTACGTCACGATTGGTTTGGGAGGGGGAAGGGTAGAGGGGAGGGTGTTTGTGGGATTCTCTCTCTGTCCGTTTGCCTTTCTACTATAGATGGCGGTGCATTAGAGAGTTGATTTATGAACTGCATTTTAAAAATGAAGTAGCTACTTACCAGGATGACGTGCTGCTGCGGCTTGAGGGACTTCGGACCTGGCTCTCTGATACGCTGCCGATGCGAGATGCCGCGTGCAAAGGTTCAGGCTTCTCCGATGTCTTCCCCTGCATGCGTTGGCGACACAAGTCCTGAAAGATCACATGTCATCCAATGAAATGTGAGATGTGATGATTGGGTCTTGGGTTAATAGGACATGTCATCCTAGGAAATGTGAGATGTGATGATTGGGTCTTGGGTTAGTAGGACATGTCATCCAAGGAAATGTGAGATGTGATGATTGGGTCTTGGGTTAGTAGGACATGTCATCCAATGAAATGTGAGATGTGATGATTGGGTCTTGGGTTAGTAGGACATATCATCCAAGGAAATGTGAGATGTGATGATTGGGTCTTGGTTTAGTAGGACATATCATCCAAGGAAATGTGAGATGTGATGATTGGGTCTTGGTTTAGTAGGACATATCATCCAAGGAAATGTGAGATGTGATGATTTTGTCTTGGTTTAGTAGGACATATCATCCTAGGAAATGTGAGATGTGATGATTGGGTCTTGGGTTAGTAGGACATGTCATCCAATGAAATGTGAGATGTGATGATTGGGTCTTGGGTTAGTAGGACATATCATCCAAGGAAATGTGAGATGTGATGATTGGGTCTTGGTTTAGTAGGACATATCATCCAAGGAAATGTGAGATGTGATGATTGGGTCTTGGTTTAGTAGGACATATCATCCAATGAAATGTGAGATGTGATGATTGGGTCTTGGTTTAGTAGGACATATCATCCAAGGAAATGTGAGATGTGATGATTTTGTCTTGGTTTAGTAGGACATATCATCCTAGGAAATGTGAGATGTGATGATTGGGTCTTGGTTTAGTAGGACATATCATCAAATGAAATGTGAGATGTGATGACTGGGTCTTGGGTTAGTAGGACATATCATCCAAGGAAATGTGAGATGTGATGATTGGGTCTTGGTTTAGTAGGACATATCATCCAAGGAAATGTGAGATGTGATGATTGGGTCTTGGTTTAGTAGGACATATCATCAAATGAAATGTGAGATGTGATGATTGGGTCTTGGGTTAGTAGGACATATCATCCAATGAAATGTGAGATGTGATGACTGGGTCTTGGGTTAGTAGGACATATCATCCAAGGAAATGTGAGATGTGATGATTGGGTCTTGGTTTAGTAGGACATATCATCCAAGGAAATGTGAGAAGCAAACATTATTCGACACTCCTGTGCTGTTGTAGTTGGAAAATATCATAGTCCCTAATTCTGGTTAGCCATCCTTTAGATTGTCTGCCTTCGATTCACGCTGTATATCTCTGTTTTCCCTATACCCTTTGACTCTCTTATTTACCATGCTTCTGAAGAAAAATATGTAGGGTTTTACTTCTTCACAGATGGTTGGAAGCAGGCTAATGATCTTTAGTTAGAACTTGATGGTCTTTAATGTGATATTTAATAAGGACTTGATGGTCTTTAATGTGATATTTAATAAGAACTTGATGGTCTTTAATGTGATATTTAATAAGAACTTGATGGTCTTTATTGTGATATTTAATAAGAACTTGATGATCTTTAATGCGATATTTAATGAGAACTTGATGATCTTTAATGTGATATTTAATAAGAACTTGATGATCTTTAATGTGATATTTAATAAGAACTTGATGATCTTTAATGTGATATTTAATAAGAACTTGATGATCTTTAATGCGATATTTAATAAGAACTTGATGATCTTTAATGTGATATTTAATAAGAACTTGATGCTCTTTAATGTGATATTTAATAAGAACTTGATGATCTTTAATGCGATATTTAATAAGAACTTGATGATCTTTAATGCGATATTTAATAAGAACTTGATGATCTTTAATGTGATATTTAATAAGAACTTGATATTCTTTAATAAGAACTACCAAATGCGTTTTAGTCAAGCAATTTCTCTCATAGTTATCTTTATTAATAATGGAATGGCAGGTACAACGGCAGTAATGCCAGATCTATGTCATGTGTGTACAATCGTTGTTCTTGTGCGCCTTTTTTTCCTCTACTCTTGACCTCATTTAATTTTGAGGATTTTATTTATTTATTCTGAATTATCATGGTTGTTTTGCGTCTGTTATAATGAGTGTGGGCTTTTTTTATGATTAGTTTTGGAATTAATTTTATTGTTCGGACAGAAAGAAGTGTCTTAATATTGTAAATTAATCAAATGTTATCAAATTCAAATTGTTAAATTGTGTTCCTTCTAATTAAAACTTGTCAAAATATGACCAAATTGAAGAGAAAGCTCAGAACACAGCAATTACATTATTAGGGCGTATTATTTGAACATCTCCCGTGTGTTACCGGGGCCTCAATATGTGGGAAGTAAAGAATAGTGACACTGTGACCTTCCAGGCATGTCGTAAAAGGCGACTAAGGAGGTTGATCGATGGCTTGACAAGCTGTCATTGTAAAAATCATTGTTAATGAAACAGAACCATAGATTTTAGAAGCAGTGATCTCTGCAATATGTGCCATTTTGGCATGCAAGGTTTCTGTTTTTGAGATTGTAGTTCTGCCCTATGTGCCGTCTTCGGCTCGAAAGGACAATAGATAGATAGATATATTTATTTATTATATTAATTATTACTTTTTTTATATATTATCTTTTAAATATATTATTTTATATTATTCATTGCATGTTCTACGATCATCTAAAAAATGTTTTCCAATCTTTTACAAACTTTATCATATGTCACTGCTCTATTTTTCTAAAAAAAAAGATGAACAAGGAAGTTCTCAAAGAAGCTAACACAAAATGGGAGCTCGTAAGAAATATCAGGAAGAAACAATCAATATTTTTCGGGTACATCATGAGAAGAGGAAAGTTGGAATACTTCGTTACAACTGGCAACATAAAAGGAAAAGAGAGATCGCGGACGACAAAGAAAGAAAATCGTGGATAGCTTGGTGCCATGGCATGGAAAACAGTCAACAACAGAACTGATACGATGCATAGTAGGTAGAAGTGTGTTGAAGGACCTGATGGCCTACGCTAACTGGTATGGCACATGATGATAACGATTGCTCTATGGATGACATACGTTGTAGAAGAATAATGGCATTGATAAACTAGCAATAAACTAATACTTTCACTAACATTCACACGAACACATCTAGAGAAAAAGGGTTGCATAAATAATACTTTGATCAAAATAGAATAAAGTCAGTGCATTATCTGAAGATATAAAAGAAATAACATAAAAGCGAAATGGGGAAAAATATCAGTTAGAGAGGGATGGAGACAGTACATCCCTGGGGGTATGACTTATCTCTTCCGCTTCAGTGACGTACATGGCCTAAATAGGAACCGGGTTATCTTTCCATTCATATCCCGGAACCCTCCCACCCCCTAGTTCCTGTCGCCATCAGAAATCGATACGGACCCGACTCGGAACCCCGGTGACAAGAACAGCCCGCTATTATCATGCACTGCTTGCACAGCGGCTTAATGCTAGTATTTTAGGAAAGCTGGTGGCTACAAAACTACCGGCTGCTTTCTTGGAAAGAACTCAGCAGCCATATTGAATTTAATGTTGAATATCAGATTGTACATTAGCAGATGAGTGTGCGAGCCGACGTGTTTGCTTTGTGCTTGTTGAAAACACTTTTGAAAAATAATTGTGTTTATAAAATGATGACTAATGATTCAGTTTAAGCCCAAACTATGCAGTTGGTCTAATGTCGAGGCAATTTTAAATGGAATGGCACCTGACTAGCTGAGAAGCAACGAACATCGAGGAAGTGTGTTTTAGTCATCATCATCGAGTGCCATCTCCGTAACGAAGAACCATGAAGCGCCATTCTGTTCTGTTCTTTGATTTGATGGTGCAGGTTGTCATAGGCTGATTTGTCCCATCTTTTGATGTTACTCGTCCATGTTAGTCTTGGTCTGCCTCTTTTACCTTGTATTTTCCCCTCCAAGATTACTTTTAGTAGGATTTTGTGTATTTTAACATGGTCCAAAAAATCACATTTGTCTTGTTTGAATTGTGTTTAGTAGTTCTCTTTTCATTTTTAGTCGTTTTAAGACTTCATCGTTTGTTTTTTTTTTTTTTCCATCCAATTCTACCTATTCTTCTATATATTTACATTTCAATGGCTTCAATTCTCTGTTCTGTTTTCTTGTCTAGTGTCCATGTTTCAGCACCATATAGGAATGTTGAGAAGATATAACATTTTGCTATTCTAGTTTTAGCCCTGGTGTTATATGGTTTGATGTTAGTATACTTTTCATGACATTAAAATTACATTTTGCTATACCTATTCTTGTGTTTATTTCAGTTTTACATTTTCCATCACTGGTTATAGTATGTCCAAGGTAGTTGTAGTTCTGAACTGTCTCCAGGTCTATTCATTCATTTTTAATATCCACTTATAGATTTTCAGTATTTTCTTTGTTTATGATCATAGTTTTAATCTCTTTGATATTCATATCTAGTCCATATTGTTTGCTTGTCATGTTTATTTCATTAAGTAATTGTTGTAGATCTTTAGGATTTTCTGCTAGTAGTACAGTATCGTCAGCATATCTTAGGTTATTGATTATCTTTCCATTAATTAATAGGCCGGGCATCTCTGTGATAGTCTTGTCTGTGTCTTAGTAATGTGCCGTTGAATACTCTTTCTCCCCCACTGTGTCTGTGTTACCAACTGTTCAACTGTGCTACCGAGTTGCTCCTCGGGTAAGACGATTGTCTGGTGAAATAGCACTATGTTGACGAGTACATGTTAGTGGTTAAACTATACTGTGCAATCTGTTGTGTTTTGTGGCTAATATTTTTTAAATCTTTCTTAATGTTAAATTAACTTCTAGTGTGTCTGTCTGCTTATTATTAATCTGGAATATAAATTTATCTTTTTAACTTTACATAGAAATAAGGCGTAACAGCAACACAGTAAAGACAATCTTAGGTGATGAAAGTAGAACAAGATCAGACACACATTATGTGTGCTGTGACGACACAGAAACAAGGGCAATCACTCTCAATTTACACGCCATAATGTGGCCGGAAATCAAAGACTGAAATTATTATACATGCAATCACACAACCAGCGTAAACAACAAGGACAGAACACAAGCTCGTTACAATGTGCTAAATAATGGAGAACAGTCGTGCTGTCTCGCGTGATTAAACACATTACGATGTTGGAGGCTGTCCAATTAACGTCATTGTACGGACGGTGCACAGCTGTGATGGAAACAGCCATCATGTAGCTGCGTACCATTCATCGATACTTTTGATCTTGATAAATGAAACAGTTATACATAAATTTGAGTCTCTCGAAAAAAAATGACACAAACAACAGCTAAAAATATAGAAATTTGAGTATCTCCAGAAATAAACGACACAAACAACAGCTAAAAATATAGAAATGTGAGTATCTCCAGAAATAAATGACACAAACATAGAAATTTGAGTATCTCTAGAAAGAAATTTAAAAAATAGCAACAATAAATTTAAGTATCTATTGAAAGCATTAACTCCAACAGCAACATAGATTATAGGCACATTGAACAGATTTCGTTAATACCAATTCGTGTACAGGTATATGTACGAATGTGTACTGATTCAAATTCTGGACGTTGTCTATATTATTTGCTGCTCTTTGTTATTGCTTAATTTGAGGGACAACAAACCACGCGTGTACACGAATTATTTATGTTTGTATAGTGTGAGTTTCCCACTTTAAAAAGTATGTTCATTTTACATTTTTTTTATCTTCTCTGGACTTTCAAGCAGGATTGTCGTTACTGATCTAATGTTCAGTACTTCCCCTTTGTCTATAAATACAATCTCTTGTACATAAACGTTACTGCGTGGGCAGAGAGCTACTCACAGAAATAAGAACATTTTATTCTAGTTAATTGGTTGTGGGGTGGAGGGTGACTTGTTACCAACTGCTGGTAGATATAGATTGGTTTATGTTTGAGTTAAATGCCCTTGACTGAATATACACGTCATGAATTTGATAAAAAATAGCCTTAATGTTTGTTTAGTCCCGCCCATTGCCACCTATATTGAAAGCCGAGGGGCTGAGATGATTTTCGCGAAATCACCCCACGCTTGTGACGTCTTCAGCTATGTTAGTTATAGACGACTAACTTCATTTTACCTACAAACGTCTCTGCTCTCAATGCTGAAAACGTCACAGCCTTTGGGTGGTCTCCCTCAGCGGACATGCATTCAATAAAGGTGGCAATAACCCCGCCGTAGGTGTGGAGTATTCTCTAAAATACTTAACCCCTGACCTTCACGAGGCGGATACCTTCAATTAATTACGAATCTTGTATCTCCGTTTAGATTATTTACCCTGTTTCCTGCCCCTTTAATCTCGACAAATTTATCGAGTCACCTCCAGGGCAAAGACAATCCCTTCACTTTTTATCTTAGTACGCAAATGAGTTCATTTTCTGGCTCTCCTTTCTTCAATATCGTCAATAAAAAACAAAGCTGGTTACGTTCAACAACGACTATTCTTCCAAGAAAAGTCACTGGGCGCATGTGATCAAGGAGCGCAGAAGGTATGTCAGTTTGATGTTTATGGGAAGACTAACAAGTCATGCACAAGATGATTCCTGGTAAAACCAATTCCAGGTTTGCAAAGTTCCGTTTGTCCCCTCCAGAAAGAAAAGATATCGTACACACGTCATCTCCAACAGCTGTCCTTCGTTGACTCACTAACTGAAACCGCTGACAAGTCCTCTAGAGAAAAGCGCCGATTTTTCTCTCGAGTTTTGCCACTTTTGGGATGTCCAATAGCATGTTGGAAGGTGAAAGCCTTCAATCTATTTTTATCTTATAGCTGATTGGTTGTGACTCTAGTCAGCGTCGCACGTATTTATCTATAAATTTAAAACGTCGAAATTAAGAGTATTTTATTAGTATTTGCCTACAGCATTATCATCTCCATCAGTAATTATTATATGACTAAAAGGAAAATAAGAATGAAGAAATTAAGACAGTAGGAGTAGCATCGATTCTGAGCTACATCTAGTATGGTCCTTTTTATCTTGTCAGACGGTCTAGTGGAGGCTATTGTGTATTTTTTTTAGGTTTTATTTTTGTCGAACAGCTTCTCTCGTGGCTAATTCTACCAATGTTTGACAAACATACGCGGTCACATAATGAACAAGTCGGGCTCGCTGATTCACAGGGTTTTCCATCCTTTTTCATGAGTCTTTTCTCTTCTAAGTTTTGCTTTAGCACAGTCTCAAATGATGTTACACCGTTCCTTATACATGCTCTCCATGATGTGTGATCACTTGCCAGATGTTCCCAGCCATTTTCACAGATGTAGAAGTCATTCAGAGATGATTTACATATATCTCTATATCGTAGTTTAAGTCTGCCGTTTTGTCTTTTTTCCGTGTGTTAGTTCACCATCTTTTACTTGGGGATGCGCTTTTCTTCCATTCTCTGGACCTGCCCCAGCCATCTTAGTCTTCGACATCTGAGCATCGACATGATTGTTGGGGTCTTCGCACGTTGCAGGACAGTTAAGTTGGTTATTTTGTCCTGCCATTTGATGTGTATTATTCTGCGGAGACATCGCATGTGGAAGACATTTCGTCTTTTTTCGTGACTTGAGTATGTTGTCCAGGTTTTGGATCCATCTAATAGTGTGATAAGGACACACGTTTTACATCTAGTGACAACAGATTAAAGGTCTGAACATGAAACACAGTTATAGGTAAACAGCTTGCCACAACAAACATTAACAATCAAAAGCAACAATAGAAGAGACAGGGCAGCACTACAAACGATGGTCAAGTGAAATATATGAAGTCACAAAAGGCGCCAAGTGTGAGGTAAACTATAGACGACTCTAACAAACAATCCATCTTAAACTCGACGCTGAAAGGCAAAATTTGATTGAAAGCATGAACAGCAGTAACATCAATGTTTAACTATATTTTTTTTACACGTAATATACTACTATTTAGTTATAATGTTTGGCATGTTTTCTAATAAATTGTAACCCATTTGATGGTGTTCTCCGTGATCTATAATTAGCTATGGAAATCTAAACCTGCCTGGTTAGAGTATAAACAAAAATAACTGTAAAAGGTGTTTGTAACGTTTGTGGGTCTTATTGACATTCCAGGAACCACCTTGTACTAGAGTGACCCCAGTTTTACGGTCAAGATCATTATGTAGCACGCTTTTTGAATTTAGAAGAAGTACACAGTTAATCTGATGGGGCCCATTTGCATATAAATCACGTGATCGAATAATGGTTAAAACTGGGCTGGGAATTTGGGATTGGCGGAAATCTTGAAGAATGGTTTTTTTTTCTACGGTAGCCTGCCATGTATATATATTGTTGTGTGGTTAATGTGTCACTGTGTGGAAAACAATGATCTTCTTCAAATATTTATCAAGCTAACATTGCAGTCTGCATCTCTTTCTTAATTTTGAATATTCACATGTGGTTTCTTGTATTTGATTGCTTCATTAACACATGTTATAGTCGCAAAATGAAAGAGTCCTTTACAGCGATATTACTATCTCCATCATAATCTCTTTCTCTCTCTCACTCTCTCTCTCTCTTTATTCGTGTTTTCTCCTGCACATATAACATTAATGACTAGGAAGTTGGATAGCCTTGAAGTAAGGGGTCGGCCTTTGAGGGAAATGGTCCACGGTTCGAATCCCGCAGGTGGGAATTTGTCTGTTCGAATCCGTAGATTTTTCTTGGCTTTATCCAACTCCCCCCCCCCCCCCTATAATCTCTGCATAGTGAGATTCGATGTTCAACCTACTTGTATAATGACGGAAAACAGGATGTTACGTGTGAACTCATCGCACGTTAAAGAACTATTGGCAGTTAACAATCTAAAAGAAAAAGTCATCCCTAGTGCTTTGTAGTTCATGAGCTGAAACACTCTTCAGTGCTTTCGCTAGCGTGTGAAGACTGTGCTGCATCTTGATGGAGGTGTTTCGAAAAGGATCTGATCACGATTTATTTGTCCGATGTGCAGTAAAGATGATCTGTCGACTAAACTAAACTAAACTAAACTAAACTAAACTAAAATATAATAAACTGAACTGAACTAAACTAAACTAAACTAAACTAAACTAAACTATAATAAACTGAACTGAACTAAACTAAACTAAACTAAGGAGACAAATAATAATAAATAAATATTATTATAGAGGGAAACTTCCGAGGTGATAATTCAGGTAATCATAGGAGGAAGAGGTATGTACTACAGCACTCAGAAAAATATACTTGCCTTAATAGGGAAGTACAGAAACACAATTTTTTCCCGAGCTGTGATCGTAACCCTATGCTATAGTCATGAGAACACCTTCGCGTAAGACATTATCCACAATAGCTAATATTTTAGTTAGCTGAGTGGCAGTGTTCCTAAGTGTTCGGCTTCTCGTGGCAAGGCGCAGTGCCATGGAGTACGGGTTCGATCCTGCTTCGGACCATATATTGTTCTTTGTTTTTTTCTGTTGTTGTTTATTTGTCATTTTTTTCTGAGTGCTGTAGTACATACCTCTTCCTCTTATGATTCCCTGAATTATCGCCTCGGAAGTTTCCCTCTATAATAATATTCATTTATTATTATTTGTTTCCAGTATAAAACCACTGGAAACTACTATTCGTGCAGTTTCGTCCAATAAATGTTTGTCTGCAACACAAGTATTCAGCCCTACTGGGAGATACTTGCCTTAATAGGAAAGTACAGAAATACAATTTATTCCCGAGCTGTGATCGTAACCCTATGCTATAATCATGAGAACGCCTTCGCGTAAGACATTGTCCACAATAGCTAAATTTTTAGTTAGCTGAGTGGCAGTGTTCCTAAGCGTTCGGCTTCTCGTGACAAGGCGCAGTGCCATGGAGTACGGGTTCGATCCTGCTTCGGACCATATAATGTTCTTAGTTTTTTTTCTGTTGTTTATTTGTCATTTTTTACTGAGTGCTGTAGTACATACCTCTTCCTCCTATGATTCCCTAAACTAAACTAAGCTGAACTAAACTAAACTAAACTAAACTAAATTAAACTAAACTAAATAACAGGTTATCCAACCTGATAATCTTTTGATGCCTCGTTACCGTCGCCATTGGTTGCGATTTGGGTAAGCTTCTGTTTGGATCTGCTGTGTCGCTTGCACAAGTAGATTGCCACGACAATCAACACCACACCAGCAATGGTGCCAACTAAGATAAAAGTCAGCACCACATAGCGATTGTCCTGCTTCACTTCCACTCGGTTTCCCTGATAATACAAAAAAAAAGATATAATCAAAACACTTTCGGACATAATTTAACTTGATATAGAAAAATGAAGATACTTTTCTAGAGATAGAGTAAGGAAGATATTTTTTTCTAGAGATGCGGATATATTTTTTTACATATAAATGGACTGCATGGAGTAAAAAACACCCATATATATATATATATATATATATATATCCAGAAATGTAATATTGTCTAGCGTATTATCGCCATGTAGTTATATTTCTGAGTAAATACCTATATCTATTTTTACATTGTTGCTTGTTGTTCCAGTTGAAGGTCTTTTTAGTCATAACGTCGTTCCACTTTCGATTTGTTTCTCACCGACGTAAAGCTGTTACCATACCCCTTTTTCTTTTAAAAAAACAAAAAAGAAAACAAATTCATTTCGATGGAATGTAGTACTTTGATACCCCTACAGTGTTATGTGTTACGGAATGTCATTCTAACTGATGCTGAATAAGATAAAGAGATGTGTCTATTTATGAGATAAATGTGCAGATATTGTAGCACTTGTAAATGTAGTAGACGGTGCACAGCATTTTGTAAGGGAGGACATGTTAAGATGTAACATTTGAGATTCAAATTGTCAGTCACTAAGGGAGAGAAATCTTTGTGCAAACTGTTATGTATTAGCACAAGTTTACTTAGTCGCCAAAGTTAATGGTTTTTTTTTTAGTGATAATATTTAGCTACTACGGGTATTCACAACATGCAATTTAAAACATGGAATAAAGACAGTGGCGGACCATAAGAGAATCTCTTACTTTACCCTGTGAAGTCACTATTCCCATGTCATAGTCGTTTATCTTATAATATTGTCTCTGCACTTACAGATTTAATCTTTTTGTTACTTGTCTGTGACTTTCACTGTTATTGACTATATTCTTGATGGAATCACCTTTTTGTTACTTGTGTGTGACTTTCACTGTTATTGACTATATTCTTGATGGAATCACCTTTTTGTTACTTGTGTGTGACTTTCACTGTTATTGACTATATTCTTGATGGAAGCACCTTTTTGTTACTTGTGTGTGACTTTCACTGTTATTGACTATATTCTTGATGGAATCACCTTTTTGTTACTTGTGTGTGACTTTCACTGTTATTGACTATATTCTTGATGGAATCACCTTTTTGTTACTTGTGTGTGACTTTCACTGTTATTGACTATATTCTTGATGGAATCACCTTTTTGTTACTTGTGTGTGACTTTCACTGTTATTGACTATATTCTTGATGGAATCACCTTTTTGTTACTTGTGTGTGACTTTCACTGTTATTGACTATATTCTTGATGGAATCACCTTTTTGTTACTTGTATGTGACTTTCACTGTTATTGACTATATTCTTGATGGAATCACCTTTTTGTTACTTGTGTGTGACTTTCACTGTTATTGACTATATTCTTGATGGAATCACCTTTTTGTTACTTGTATGTGACTTTCACTGTTATTGACTATATTCTTGATGGAATCACCTTTTTGTTACTTGTATGTGACTTTCACTGTTATTGACTATATTCTTGATGGAATCACCTTTTTGTTACTTGTGTGTGACTTTCACTGTTATTGACTATATTCTTCATGGAAGCACCTTTTTGTTACTTGTGTGCGACTTTCACTGTTATTGACTATATTCTTCATGGAAGCACCTTTTCTGAAATGTTAAAAAAAAATGACTAAACGAGGAGGTTGGACTTCGACTTCCATTTGCAGCAAAGTTCTTGTTTAAACTGGTCTTTCAATGAAGAATCGACAAAACTTCACTTTGGGCAAACCCACGAATGTTTAGTTCCCTGTCGCAGGCAGCAAGTGTACAAACTGATGACACCAGTGGCGATAGCTTGTACATACGCCTAAAGGCCCTTCCTCAACGTATTTCTTTTCCGTTAGTTTTGCACTTGGTTTTAAAACCTCAAAGACCGGAAGTAATAAACTTGTATCCTGCAACTGGACAGTATGTCCTTATCAACGGCTAGCGCCCCAACCACTAAAGCATCCCCTCTTTTCTTGTATGACAATGCCAACAAATGTACATTAGTTCATGAAGTTGTATATGCCTCTACAAATGCCAATCACATATAGCAGGGATACGTTTTGAATGTTCCTAGGTATCGACCAAGTGTTTCTCTACTTAAGAAGTAAAGGCATCAAGATGCACCAAGATGCACCAAGATGCACCAAGATGCACCAAGATGCACCAAGATGCGTTACACTAAGGAACAGCCGGCGCCACCCATATTTCTCAGCCTGCCCGTTGAGGGGGTTTTCTTGAAAATACCCCAATACTTGTGACGTCACGAGCTATAGACGGCTGACCTCATATTATCTACAACTGCTCCTGCTCACAATGCTGAAAACGTCACAACTATTGGTCGCCCTCCCCCTTTAACCCCTCAACGGGCAGGCTCAGATTTAGGCACAGCACGTGTTTTGAAGAAAGTGCGAATTTCCCAAGTTAGTGAGGGTCTTCGTGTACCTTGGACACGATTTTCATGTGATGAGAATTATGTTTGGTCAGATTTTCGTGTGATGAGAATTATGTTTGGTCAGATTTTCATGCAGTTTTCTATTAACAGTGTGGTTGAATATTTTGTGCATGAATGTACATGCCCTCAGACAATCTATTTAAAAACAATAAAAAATATCTCTGTATATGCACTCAGACAAACTTAAATAAAAACTATATTTACATATATCCAAACATGCACTCAGGAAATATATTATATTAAAAGGTCTTTCTTAAATATATATTTCATATATTCCTTTCATTAAAAAAAATAATATAAAAAAATATATATATATTCACCCAGGGCATCTAATTAAGAATAAAATCAGTAAATATTTCCATATATGCAATCAGGTAATCTATTTAAAATATTTATATTTATGCATCCTAGGTGTATATATATATATACATATATATGGAATTCACATTGATAGATAAAGCTGACGCGGTTTAGTGGTTAGTGCTTGTATGTGACCAGAAATTCCGATTCGATTTCCAGGTGTGACAATTTTTTTTTCGAACTTACACGATTAGTAGTTCGCCCAGAAATTTGAAAATAGGTTTTTTTTTTTTTTTTTTTTTTGGGGGGGGGGAGTAGGACGAATTGGCGTGATATCGAACACACAGCCCCTAGAGATAGTCGCTGGCTATTGAAAAGTATTGGTACTAGCATCATACTCATTGTACGCCACTGGCCTTGACGAGAACCCTATTTTTCTTTTCTCGGGTACATATTTTAAAATAATATGTTGGGATACTTAGCAACAATAGAAACAAAATGGGCGAAGAGATAGAGGCAGACAAAGAGAAAATGTGCCGGATGGTTTGACGGCGTTCACTCTTTCAGTACGGAAGGTTGTTATCAATGCAACGAAAGAGATTTTAGAGACACAATTTTTTTATCATTTTAAATATTGATATACATGTTTATGTTTATCTAAAATAGAACATATTACATCTGAATTTTTAGAAATTGAACAATGAATTAGATTTGACCAATACCAAGATGATCCAAGACACGTAAAAATAATATTGTTTGATGATGGTTTACACGAATCAAACTGAGAGTGACGCACTGTGCGGCTAAACGTACATGACCGCAATCAACATGGCGTTCAGTGAGTCGTAACGTACGGAAAGAGTTAAACGTGAAAATATAAACGATGGAACTGTTCTACAACGCACCAGATCGAGGTCTATAGAGGAATATATTCTACGCCTCCCGGCTTGGCCAATAAATGAATGAATTATACATATAAATAAACATAATGGCTTTATGTAATTCTGCGAGCTGCTAAGCGTTTTGTTTACACGTGTTAGATATCCCGTGAACACACTTATGGGGAGATCATGATGCTGTGAAATTCGTTGAAATATGTATTGACTTGTGCAGGATGTGATCTGGAATGAGTTATGCTTCCGTAAATGGAATTATGTGGATGCATTTTTAACAGATGCAGAAATGAGAGTTATCTCGAGTCTTGTACTCAGAGGTTGAGGATTGTTCACGTAAGATGTTCGTACATATTTAAATTCGCAAAATAAATGAGAATTAAGGACAACTTGTCGGATTTGTGGAAATGTTAAGATATAATGTATGTAGCAACTACACTTATTTAATGACACATTCCTTTTACAGACAGGACGCTGTGGTGATGTAAATGTGTCTACTTATTAAAATAATATATAAATACTTCCCACAAGTTGATATGTATTAAATATTACCATTTTATATGTCTACAACAGAATTAAAGAAAAGATCATCATTATGCCTTGTCTTTGATAAATATATCGCAAAATTCAATATTCTGTCATGGCGGTCTGCACATTTATAGGTGACGTGGTAGGTACTACAGACACATTTTTACAGGAAAGAAAAAAAGTGAACCATTTTCAGAGAATCAATGAACGTTGAAGTTGATAATATTGCACTAAGTTTGAAATTGAAGCCGAACCATTTGGTTAGAAAAACCAGTGAACTAAGCACTTCTTTGTTGCCGCTGATGCTCAAAGAAAAGCCCACAAAGAGGCGAAATTCAGCCTGGTGCTGTTCAGACTGAAATAGAATTGTAGATAGACTGTGTTTCAAGACTTGCTTTTACGTTGGCCATTCAATATTTTGCCTCCCGACGCAAGGCAACAGAAACCACCGTCGTAACTTCTTTGTACAATCATGAATCCCCACAACAATAGAAATCACGACAACAACGTTAAGGGGGATTCCAATAGTAAACCCTCGTTCGGTAGGGGACATCAGGCGCTACAGGTGATACCCGATCGTCATCAAGCTACTCTTAGCAAAATAAAGATAAAAGATACCAGACAGCTTAATTAGGAGAATGGCTTGGCAGAAGGTCAACAGCAGAAATTATAAATAACTGTCGAGCTCGAAAGTTGTGGAGAGACATGATTACCTACGCCAGCAGGCCCGGTACTTGATGATTCGCTATGTGACGTTTGTTTGAGGGGATACACAATGGGAAGTTTTTTTGTGTGAATTAAGTTATGTAACATTGGTCTGTGACGACATGCGACAATTGACATATTTGCCCCGAGATTAATATTTACAGCTTCGCTTGTTTTGAAATCTTACAAACATTTGTTGTTTATAATCCCGCTAGCATGTGTCATCGGAAAGTTTGTCTATGGTATAATTTGTGACAACTAAAGATGGACATTTGTCGTTTATAATCCCGCTAGCATGTGTCATCGGAAAGTTTGTCTATGGTATAATTTGTGACAACTAAAGATGGACATTTGTCGTTTAGAATCCCGCTAGCTTATGTCATCGGAAAGTTTGTCTATGGTATAATTTGTGACAACTAAAGATGGACATTTGTCGTTTATAATCCCGCTAGCTTGTGTCATCGGAAAGTTTGTCTATGGTATAATTTGTGACAACTAAAGATGGACATTTGTCGTTTATAATCCCGCTAGCTTATGTCATCGGAAAGTTTGTCTATGGTATAATTTGTGACAACTAAAGATGGACATTTGTCGTTTATAATCCCGCTAGCTTGTGTCATCGGAAAGTTTGTCTATGGTATAATTTGTGACAACTAAAGATGGACATTTGTCGTTTAGAATCCCGCTAGCTTATGTCATCGAAAAGTTTGTCTATGGTATAATTTGTGACAACTAAAGATGGACATTTGTCGTTTAGAATCCCGCTAGCTTATGTCATCGGAAAGTTTGTCTATGGTATAATTTGTGACAACTAAAGATGGACATTTGTCGTTTAGAATCCCGCTAACTTATGTCATCGGAAAGTTTGTCTATGGTATAATTTGTGACAACTAAAGATGGAAGAACTGAAGGCATTGACAATACGTGTGCACGTAAGTGTGATTCATAATTAACTTAAGATAAATAAAAACGAAAACCAAAATGAGGCCACATATGTAATTGTAACTGTGAAATGGAACATATAATAATTGATATGACAAAATAAGAAATATAATTGATAAGGCAATGTTTATATGTAATGAATTATAGATTGTGACAATCAATGTAATGTAAACATTAGATAATTGATACATTTTGACAATGTCATGTATACTTGTAAGGAATTATAAATTGCGAGAATGTAATGTATACTTGCAATGAATTATTATTTGCGAGAATGTAATGCATACCTATAATAAATTATTAATTGCGAGAATGAAATGTATGCTTTTAGCAAATTATAAGCTGTGAGAATGTAATGATTTTCAGTCTACCAATGTTACAAAAGCAATTTCAAACGAAAGAATACTTAATGGACGCCCCTTCAATCCTTTTTTTTGTGTGAACTAACTTGACAGAGGACAGAAGTAGAATTATGACTAAATATTTTGCTTATCCCTGGACAGAGGTAAACACATTGACAGCTTCACAGTTTCGATTCCGGTTTTATTCCTATTTGGCGTGAGCTCAATTGAATCAGAGTCATGGAATCAGGGCTATGATGACTCGTCCACGAGCACACAGGGATCTCATCAACCTAACATCAGGGGGAAAATCGAAGGGATCAATACGCAATTTATTTAAAAACCAATTTGATGGCTTGAGTTGTGATTTGTTGCAGACGGAGAAAGCCAGTAAAGGTGTTCGAGATTAAACAAACAAAACAGAACACAGGAAACCAGTAAAATGGTTTCTGTTTGTGCGTTACTTTAACTGTGTGGGTGCGTTAGTAGAACGACATAGCTACGATATACCAGCGAGGAAAGATCACAATAATTGGGTTTACTGGAAAAATAAGAATAGTCAAGACTTGAAAGAGTGTTAAACATATTTGAGATTGATTGATAAACCTTATAAAGGTTTATACACATTAATTAATCATGACAATGTCATTACATGAGTACACCGGATACCTTTTATCAACACTAGGTATATATTTTGGAAAGTACCATTTATATGTATCATCAAACATATGTAATTATTATAGTTTCACGTTTGTATCTTCAATATTACCCAGTATAAATATTATCAGTGCTCTGTATGCATTTTCCAAATACTATATGTACAATCAAATATAAAAACTGATATATGTTTTAACGGACAAAAGACGGAAATATAATGCCATAGTGGTAACAAACGATGGAAATATCATGCCCTAGTGGTAACAAACGATGGAAATGTCATGCCCTAGTGGTAACAAACGATGGAAATATCATGCCCTAGTGGTAACAAACGATGGAAATATCATGCCCTAGTGGTAACAAACGATGGAAATATCATGCCCTAGTGGTAACAAACGATGGAAATATCATGCCCTAGTGGTAACAAACGATGGAAATATCATGCCCTAGTGGTAACAAACGATGGAAATATCATGCCCTAGTGGTAACAAACGATGGAAATATCATGCCCTAGTGGTAACAAACGATGGAAATATCATGCCCTAGTGGTAACAAACGATGGAAATATCATGCCCTAGTGGTAACAAACGATGGAAATATCATGCCCTAGTGGTAACAAACGATGGAAATATCATGCCCTAGTGGTAACAAACGATGGAAATATAATGCCCTAGTGGTAACAAACGATGGAAAGATTACTAAGGAGATATAACAAAAAAAGGCTAACACAGCTATGGATAAATTACAGGATTAGTAATTGCAAGGGATTGATACAGCAGTGAAGCTTACATTTGTAAGTGCCTGCATTTTGCCAATTATAAAATATAGTTGCCAAAAACATAAATTATCGAACCATTTGATGAAAAGTACACCAATGCCTTAAGAGTTGCGTTAGCTCAGTGGTTAGTGAACTGGACTACAAATGACAAGAGCTCGGATTCGATTCTGATCAACGGCTTCCGGGTTCTCTCTCTATGGACCTTTCGAGCTGTGGTCGGCCCATTGGGTATAGACTCAGATACTCTTTACCTGTTTCGAAATGTTCTTTCTAGCAGTCTCAATCCTTGCAAAGATTTTTTTAAATCAAATATCGCCATTTGTCTCTATTCTATGCAAGCATCTCGTTCTCATTTAGGGAGCCTGCTGCCTTTGTCTCCCTGATCAATGCTCTTCTCAGTGTTGCTCTGGGTCGGCCTCTTTTCCCCTACCTTTTATTTCGCACTTGAGGGCTTGCTTTGCTATACGGTTATAATCTCTTCTCATCACATGTCCTACACATGGCTAACGTCTTTTCTTGATTACTGATGATATTAATGGTTGATTGAAGATTTCGGGTCACCCAGCTTTAAATGGGCACAGGATTTTTTATGGGAAAGAAAAGCGGCACGGCCGTAATACCGACCACATCACTTTATATATGTGTGTGTGTGTGTGTGTGTTATGGGGGCCACGAAGTACAACTGACAAAGAAACAACATTATATATGTATATATTTGTACCAGTAGTATGCAGTGCTTTTTTTCTATAAAGAAATTTAGTGGAATTCAATTATGCCATCCCATTAAAATTAGAACATTGTAATATACCAGGTCTTCAACTCAAGTGCACTTAACAATTGTCTAATCGTAGTCAACGACCGCAACATGAGAATGTCAACTGTTGGCAGTTATAGTCGTCAATTACTTTATAAATTATGCATCCCTGGACTATTAAAATGGCCGAAAAGTTTACCGGAAAAATGTCTGTAAAAAGCCCTGGTAGCATATTTAAAAGCACTCTATAGATATTATAAGTAAATTGTATTCATATTTACAGATTTATATATACATTTTCTTTTTGCATACAATGTAGGTATATGCATTTCTAATAGTAAATAGTACTACACATAAATTGTAGAAAATAGTTGGCTATAATTTACTACTATTATTAATACTAGCTGCGTTGTATAATACTTGTTAATGGAAGGTACAACAAGCGCATATAATATATATATTTATATACATAAATTATGGCGAACTTTTGAATTACGCAATGTCTAATGAATAAATGATCAACAGTAAAAGTACTCGTGATGTCTTGTAGTGTATATAGTACATGGGTAATCCCCAGACCATACCTCACAGACATGGGAAAGTCCAAGAAAAAAAAGGAATTGAAGCTGTAAAGAGACTTTTAACTTTACAATCTGATACATTAGAAAGTTGATTTAGTTTAAAAAAAAAAAATTAATTCAGTTGTAAATTATTAAAATGAAAATGCTGCGACAGAATTACTAATACAAAACTATGGAAAGTACCATAGAAAAAAAAACTAGTGGAGAAAGAAATAAAAAAAAAAAAGGCAATGTAGTTTGATAGGACACACTGTGAGAAACTACCCGAGAGATTACACTATTTGTTCTTTTTTTAGAATCTCTAGGGACAAAGAGGATGGCAAAAAGTAATCCGAGAAAGAAAATGGAAACTGGGATGAACAAGTTGGGGAAGGCATGTAAGGATCTTAAGAAAATGACAAAATAAGAAAATGGGTTGAAAAATCATTGTTGGAGACTTATGCTCAAACGGGAGTTGAACAGAAAGGGGGGGGGGGGAATGGCCAAAAGGTGTCCGTGTATTAAATTTAACGTTACAATAATGTTGCATGGAAATATGGGTCTTGAGTTCCCACATTTACAGATCTGAATTTTGAATTTGAAACACACCTTGTGGTTTTCTTCAATTTGAAACACACCTTGTGGTTTTCTTCAATTTGAAACACTCCCGGTCATCTTTCTTGTAATTTCCAGAACAAAACCATAGCAGTGCACACTTAAAACACTCGACATCCAGGTATACAAACGGTCTCCTTCTGTCCGAGTGTACTCCTAATGGGCACTTCAACAAATATGGCGGGTCATGACGTCAGCCGCTAATAAAACACAGAACGATTTGTTCCATGATGAAGACAGAATATAGGCCACGTGACACGAGCCGAATGAATGACTTCATGTCAAAGCTCACGTGTTTATATCTCTTGTTTTTCAAATTTCATCAGCGATGATCGCCGTTTCTTTATCTTTTGTATCAAAGTCCTGCAGTGTTCTATTTTTTAAATTATCATATTCTTTTAAAGGGAGGTAATATTGTCCATGTTTATCATATTCTTATAAAGGGAGGTAATATTGTCCATGTTTATCATATTCTTATAAAGGGAGATAATATTGTTCATGTCTATCATATTCTTATAAAGGGAGATAATATTGTTCATGTCTATCATATTCTTATAAAGGGAGGTAATATTGTCAATGTTTGTCATATATAAAGGGAGGTAATATTGTCCATGTTTATCATATTCTTATAAGTGAGGTAATATTGTCCATGTTTATCATATTCTTATAAAGGGAAGTAATATTGTCCATGTTTATCATAATCGCATAAAGGGAGGTAATATTGTCCATGTTTATCATATTCTTATAAAGGGAGGTAATATTATCCATGTTTATCATATACTTATAAAGGGAGGTAATATTATCCATGTTTATCATATACTTATAAAGGGAGGTAATATTGTCCATGTCGATACAGGAGAAAAAAAGCTGCTACGTCTGGGAGTTGAGCTCGGACCCTTCATGTAGTAGTGAACGAGCGTTGCAAGTAGGATTGCCAGCAAGAAATGTATAAGAAGATGTTATTAAAAGCTGCACCGATTATCATTTATATTGTTGGATACGTGTTGAAAGGAACAATGATATTTGAAGTTGTCCCAAGTGTAATGACAACCCATCAGATAGGACGTCATAATGATTTTTAAAGTTATTTATTATATCGCGTCTTCAGCTTATCACTGGTATTCATGGTAAGGCTGCGACTAGTGCATTCATATACTGACATATTTCTGATATTCATGGTAGGGATACGACTAGTGCATTCATCTACTGAAATATTACTGGTATTCATGGTAGGGATGCGACTAGTGCATTCATATACTGAAATATTACTGGTATTCATGGTAGGGATGCGACTAGTGCATTCATATACTGACATATTACTGGTATTCATGGTAGGGATGCGACTAGTGCATTCATATACTGACATATCACTGGTATTCATGGTAGGGATGCGACTAGTGCATTCAACTGAAATATTACTGGTATTCATGGTAGGGATACGACTAGTGCATTCATCTACTGAAATATTACAGGTATTCATGGTAGGGATGCGACTAGTGCATTCATATACTGACATATTACTGGTATTCAAGGTAGGGATGCGACTAGTGCATTCATCTACTGAAATATCACTGGTATTCATGGTAGGGATGCGACTAGTGCATTCATCTACTGACATATTACTGGTATTCATGGTAGGGATGCGACTGGTGCATTCATCTACTGACATATTACTGGTATTCATGGTAGGGATGCGACTAGTGCATTCATATACTGACATATCACTGGTATTCATGGTAGGGATGCGACTAGTGCATTCATATACTGGCATATTACTGGTATTCATGGTAGGGATGCAACTAGTACATTCATCTACTGACATATTACTGTATTCATGGAAAGGATGCGACTAGTGAATTCATATACTGACATATCACTGGTATTCATGGTAGGGATGCGACTAGTGCATTCATCTACTGAAATATTACTGGTATTCATGGTAGGGATGCGACTAGTGCATTCATATACTGACATATCACTGGTATTCATGGTAGGGATGCGACTAGTGCATTCATCTACTGACATATTACTGGTATTCATGGTAGGGATGCGACTAGTGCATTCATATACTGACATATCACTGGTATTCATGGTAGGGATGCGACTAGTGCATTCATCTACTGACATATTACTGGTATTCATGGTAGGGATGCGACTAGTGCATTCATCTACTGACATATCACTGGTATTCATGGTAGGGATGCGACTGGTGCATTCATCTACTGACATATTACTGGTATTCATGGTAGGGATGCGACTGGTGCATTCATCTACTGACATATTACTGGTATTCATGGTAGGGATGCGACTGGTGCATTCATATACTGACATATTTCTGATATTCATGGTTGGGCTGCGACTAGTGCATTCATCTACTGAAATATTACTGGTATTCATGGTTGGGCTGCGACTGGTGCATCATATACTGAAATATTACTGGTATTCATGGTAGGGATGCGACTGGTGCATTCATCTACTGACATATTTCTGATATTCATGGTTGGGCTGCGACTGGTGCATTCATATACTGAAATATTACTGGTATTCATGGTAGGGCTGCGACCAGTGCATTCATCTACTGACAATTGTTTCAAATTCAACTCTAGACATTCTATTTTCGCACAAACACGATTTCGGGGTTTATCCAAATTCAGTAAATGGATACCGGAGATTCTTATTTGAAAAAGTAGAGCGACTTGGTGTAATACTGACCAAATCTTCCAAATATACAATCATGGTAATTAAACAAGCAATGACTAAAACCATATTGCGCGCGATTGGTACGTTCTTTCGTAACATCGAGGCAAGAATGTGTGAGTTTCATAGCCCTATTGTAAGAGTATTTATGTGCTCACTTGATGTCTTCCTTTGCAAAGTTTGTTTTGATGTCACACATCTTCTATCATTCTTTTCTCTAGGCTTTTAACTCGGATTTGTTCTTTTAGATACACTTTTTGTGTGTAGCTCTTGTACACGTGACTAATTCACTGCATTTTGTTGTCTCCTTTTTGTAAATAGTTGAGATTTTCTTTTATGCTGGGCAGCATTGTTTCCTTGATTATCAATTGTTCCAGCCATATTTGTTATTTTTGTTGATCAACCAATGTTGCTCTCTTTGATTTTGATTTTTTTTTTTACATTACATTTTTTTTAGGCCAGCACTGTTTTCTTGTTTTTTTTTTTCCCTCTTTCTCTCCTTTTTTACAGCCACTCTTATCTTTTAGAGAACTTACAGCAAGTGTACACACATGGTTGGCCAGTGGGTAGGGAACTAGACTACTCAGGAAAAGAGATCGGGTACGATCCTCATCGACGGCTTCCAGGTACACCCAGCCTTAAATGAGTTCTTCATTTTTTTTATATGGGAGAGAAAATTTGAACCATAATAATGATCACTTTAACGCAAAAGTAATGTGCGGAAAGTTTATTTTAAAAAAAATATGGGTGCTAACGCTGTATTATCTAAGCGGCACAAGGCCTGACAGTGCTTCTTTTTTTTCAATATAAACACATAAAGTACAAAGAACAAAATGGACATTCCATATATTTAAAAGAACGAATTTGGAAGGAAGGAAAGTCAGGAACAGAATTAGTATATAACTGTAGATATAGAAAGCTATGAAGCGATATGATCTTTTATTTTTTACAGCAGTCGTGGTACTTCATGGTGGTTATGATACGTTTTAGAAGGTTATCGTCCTTTACTCATCCAAAGAGCAGAAGTAGAGTGGTGGCTATCGATAAGATGGCTTCTAAAAGAAATGGATAATAAATTATAACCACGGCAATGTACTGGCCATCTTAAGTCTAGAACGGTGTAGTTTAGTATCAAGATTTACAAATACTTCAAACATGAAATAATGAAATCTGAGTTCTTCCTCCTCTTCTACCTTTTTAGCTCCCATTGGAGCATAGGTCTTCAACAAACACTTTCCAAGTCGTTCTGTTTTTTGCCATTCTTTTAAGATCATTCCATGTCTTCCCCATCATCTTCATCTCTGCTTCTATCTGTCTTATCCAATAATTCATTGGTCTTCCTCTTTGTCTTTTCCCCTGGGGATTCCGAAAAAGGGCCTGTTGTGTAATACTCTCAGTTCTCATCAGCAGTCAGATGAAAACGATGCAGGAAAACACAAATGAACTATCATCAATAGCCAGCAAAATTGGGCTTGAGATCAATCATGAAAAGACTAAAGTCATGAAAAGCCCAATTCCAACAGACGACAAAATATACATGGAAAAAAAAAACCAGTGGAAGAAATCGATCACTTTATCTATCTTGGAAGTCACATTGATCGAGAAGGGGATACAAGTACAGAAATTAGAATCAGAATAGCTAAAGCAGCAATGTCTTTCAGAAGCCTTGAAAAGTTGTAGAAATCAAAACTCATCAGCACAAACACCAAAACTTAGACTATTCAAATCAAATGTACTATCAACCCTTACATATGCGTGTGAAAGCTGGAAAACAACAAGAGATGTAGAAACAAATTTTAACGCATTCGAAAATAAATGTCTAAGGAAAATACTTGGTATAGCGTGGAACGAAGTCAAAACAAACGAGGAAATTAGAGAAATCGCCAATCAACCACTAATACCTTCAGTAATAAAGAAAAGACGATGGTCATAAGTTGGACATTTGATGAGAAGAGATAATAACCGAATAGCAAAGCAAGCCCTCATGTGGGAAACAACAGGTAAGAGAAAAAGAGGAAGACCCAGAAAGACACTGAAAATAACTTTGATGAGAGAGGCAAGAGCAGCAGGAATCGGCTCCCTCAATGAGATAGAGCTGCTTGCACAGAACAGAGACACTTGGCGAGATTGGATAAAATATCTTTAAAAGAATTGAAAACTGCTAGAACAAAAATTCAGATGAAGGAGTAACTTGGTCTACGCCCTATGGGCCGGCTACGGCTCGAAAGGCCAATAGATAGAAGCGCCCATTAATGAAAGTCTGTATCTTCACGATTGTCAATTTTGTTGTTCTCCATGTTTCACAGCCATATAATAGGACCGACTTAACATTTGAGTTGACAATTTTTATTTTTGTATTTAACCTAATTTATTTGGATTTCCACATGTTTCCCAGTGCAATGAAAGCTCCTCTTGCTTTTGATATCCTTATTTGGTATCATTTTCTATTCCTCTTTCTTTATCTATATTACTGCCCAGATATATGTAAGATTGTACGTCTAGTAGATGTATTTCTCCTAATTTTATTTGGTTATTTTGGGTATTACATACCCGCACTCACACACTTTCATTCACATAAACTTATTAACACATCTTTGCTCATACACCCTCACTTATACACCGTCACACACCCTCACTCACACACCCTGAACTAATACAATCTCGTTCACACATGGTTACTCACACACCCTTACTCACGCTTCTGCAATCACACACCATACTCACTCACTCACTCACTCACTCACTCACTCACTCACTCACTCACTCACTCACTCACTCACTCACTCACTCACTCACTCACTCACTCACTCACTCACTCACTCACTCACTCACTCACTCACACAACATCAATTACACACCAACACTCACACACTCTCATTCATATACCTACACACACCATCACTCACATCCCCACACTAATACAATCTCGCTCATACACACTCACTCACACACCCTGACTCACACTCCCGCACTCACAAACCCCACACTCACACAACTTCACACACACACACACACACCATCACTAATATACCTTTACCCGCATACCCTGACTCACACTCCCGCACTCGCACACCCCACACTCATAGATCTCACTCACACACCGGCACTCATACACTCTCACTCACACATCCTGCCTACTGTCAAAGGCAAGACTCGAAGCAACCACCGTTCATGAATAAATGCGTTAGTGAGCACACAGAAAACATTGCAGCAACCACCGTTTACGAATAAATGCGTTAGTGAGCACTCAGAAAACATCACAGAAACCACCGTTCACGAATAAATGCGTTAGTGAGCACACAACAAAACATTGCAGCAACCACCGTTCACGAATAAATGCGTTAGTGAGCACTCAGAAAACATTGCAGCAACCACCGTTCACGAATAAATGCGTTAGTGAGCACACAGAAAACATTGCAGTAACCACCGTTCACGAATAAATGCGTTAGTGAGCACACAGAAAACATTGCAGCAACCGCCGTTCACGAATAAATGCGTTAGTGAGCACACAGAAAACATTGCAGCAACCACCGTTCACGAATAAATGCGTTAGTGAGCACACAGAAAACATTGCATCAACCCCTATGAGACCCCCAAAGCATGTGTACATTACATGTTGAGAAGGAAACGCTCGTTAATCAGCGATGCAACTCAGACTACCAACAACGACTGAATTGCTTGAATGCCAATGAAAACCTAAGCTTCGGGACTCAGTCCCACATTGCATGCTGAAAAAAAAATGTCCTGGAATGCAAAGCACTCAACATTGTACAATGCCATAAACAAAAAAAAAACAAAAAAGAAACAAGCGAGCGAAGAAGTTCAATAGCATGTTCATGAAGGCATTGAACAAGATGCTTCAACAGCACTGGATGAACGGACAACATTGTTTCTATGAAAAAGAAATCTTCAAAGGACAACTTTATGGATTGTTAGACTCAATTAGTGATAAAAGTGTCGACAACACAAGGTTCTAACATGAATAAATTAATTTTAAATCACTTGCAACAATAGCCCACAAGTAATATTCAAGAAAGAAAACAAACAAACGACATATTGAACCGATTATCATTAATTACTTTCAAGATTAAATTATTATTAATTACTTGGAAGTAAAAGTAATCGATTTGTCGACATGAATACATCAAAATGTTTTATTAAAAAAACATGGAACGATTCATCTTGCAAACGCACTTCGCATCGTTCTTGAAGTTATTCTCATACTTTGATGACACAGAAAGAAAAAAAAAGAAAACAAATAAATTGTAACCTCAATAATGCGAAAATAATTAAGGACGTTTCCTCGTCTGTTAATTAATAGCTTTAATATAAGCTATTTGAGAGATATCTGCTGCCCCGGGCTTCGGGTGCTTATAAAAAATACATACAGTTTGAAAGTGAATGAAGCAGAGGAACCATTGAGCTGGATCCACGCAAACGATTACATGCACTTGTGAAACCCTATACATATGTCAAATGCCACACAAAGCTGCGTCGTGCCTTTGACAGTATCTAAGACTGCCTAATAGTCTAATTTATATATTTTCAAATATTCATTTACAGCATCATATACTAAATATTACATATGCTGAAATATATAGCACACACATTTCAAGTACAAATATACACGAATTGATATACAAGAGAGAATATAAAAAAGACGATTTTATTCCTTAATAATTTTAATCAATAGAGATTTGAATATAACTGTATTTTTCGACAGTCCTCTCTGTTTCAATATATCAGGCGTCCAGCTCTTACATATTTTATGGGTTTGAGTATAAGAATTATTTGTTTCGTTTGTATTCGAATGAGCAGCCACTCATACTTCGTTTTTTTGAAAAGGCTACACTGGAGCTGGAGTTTTATTCACACGTTGCGTCTCAGAGTTGGGATATCATGTGGTTAAGTCATTCCAACTTGAGATTGTTTCAAGGGTCCCAAAACGTGACTGTTTGAGTGGTCCCAACATGTGATTGTTTGAGTGGTACCAACATGTGACTATTTGAAGGGTCCCAACATGTGATTGTTTGAATGGTACCAACATGTGACTGTTTGAAGGGTCCCACCATGTGATTGTTTGAGTGGTCCCAACATGTGACTGTTTGAAGGGTCCCAACATGTGATTGTTTGAGTGGTACCAACATGTGACTGTTTGAAGGGTCCCACCATGTGATTGTTTGAGTGGTACCAACATGTGACTGTTTGAAGGGTCCCACCATGTGATTGTTTGAGTGGTCCCAACATGTGACTGTTTGAAGGGTCCCAACATGTGATTGTTTGAGTGGTACCAACATGTGACTGTTTGAAGGGTCCCACCATGTGATTGTTTGAGTGGTACCAACATGTGACTGTTTGAAGGGTCCCACCATGTGATTGTTTGAGTGGTACCAACATGTGATTGTTTGAAGGGTCCCAACATGTGATTGTTTGAGTGGTCCCAACATGTGATTGTTTGAGTGGTCCCAACATGTGATTGTTTGAAGGGTCCCAACATGTGACTGTTGAGTGGTCCCAAAACTTGCCTGTTTGAGTGGTACCAACATGTGATTGTTTGAGGGGTCCCAACATGTGACTGTTTGAAGGGTCCCAACATGTGACTGTTTCAGTGGTCCCAACATGTGACTGTTTGAAGGGTCCCAACATGTGATTGTTTGAAGGGTCCTAACATGTGACTGCTTGAGTGGTCCCAACATGTGACTGTTTGAGTGGTCCCAACATGTGACTGTTTGAGTCGTCCCAACATGTGACTGTTTGAGTGGTCCCAACATGTGACTGTTTGAAGGGACCCAAAATGTGACTGTTTGAGTGGTACCAACATGTGACTGTTTGAAGGGTCCCAACATGTGACTGTTTCAGTGGTCCCAACATTTGACTGTTTGAGTGGTCCCAACATGTGACTGTTTGAGTGGTCCCAACAAGAGACTGTTTGAAGGGTCCCAACATGTGACTGTTTGAGTGGTCCCAACATGTGACTGTTTGAGTGGTCCCAACATGCGACTGTTTGAGTGGTCCCAACATGTGACTGTTTGAAGGGTCCCAACATGTGACTGTTTCAGTGGTCCTAACATGTGACTGTTTGAACGGTTCCAACATGTGACTGTTTGAATGGTCCCAACATGTGACTGTTTGAAGGGTCCCAATCTTTGACTATTTGAAGGGTTCCAACATGTGACTGTTTGAATGGTCCCAACATGTGACTGTTTGAGTGGTCCCAACATGTGACTGTTTGAAGGGTCCCAACCTTTGACTATTTGAAGGGTTCCAACATGTGACTGTTTGAGTGGTACCAACAAGTGACTGTTTGAGTAGTTCCAACATGTGACTGTTTGAAGGGTCCCAACATGTGACTGTTTGAGTGGTTCCAACATGTGACTGTTTGAGTGGTCCCAACATGTGACTGTTTGAGTGGTCCCAAGATGTGACTGTTTGAGTGGTCCCAACATGTGACTGTTTGAGTGGTCCCAACATGTGACTGTTTGAATGGTCCCAACATGTGACTGTTTGAGTGGTCCCAACATGTGACTGTTTGAGTGGTCCCAACATGTGACTGTTTGAAGGGTCCCAACCTTTGACTATTTGAAGGGTTCCAACATGTGACTGTTTGAGTGGTTCCAACAAGTGACTCTTTGAGTAGTTCCAACATGTGACTGTTTGAGTGGTTCCAACATGTGACTGTTTGAGTGGTTCCAACATGTGACTGTTTGAGTAGTTCCAACATGTGACTGTTTGAGTGGTTCCAACATGTGACTGTTTGAACGGTTCCAACAAGTGACTGTTTGAGTGGTTCCAACATGTGACTGTTTGAGTGGTTCCAACATGTGACTGTTTGAGTGGTTCCAACATGTGACTGTTTGAACGGTTCCAACAAGTGACTGTTTGAGTGGTTCCAACATGTGACTGTTTGAGTAGTTCCAACATGTGACTGTTTGAGTAGTTCCAACATGTGACTGTTTGAGTAGTTCCAACATGTGACTGTTTGAGTGGTTCCAACATGTGACTGTTTGAGTGGTTCCAACATGTGACTGTTTGAGTGGTTCCAACATGTGACTGTTTGAGTGGTTCCAACATGTGACTGTTTGAGTAGTTCCAACATGTGACTGTTTGAGTAGTTCCAACATGTGACTGTTTGAGTGGTTCCAACATGTGACTGTTTGAGTGGCCCCACTATGCGACTGTCTCAGTTGTCCCAAAGTGGGACTATCTGAGCTATCCCAAGATGTGACTATCTGAGTTGTCCTAACATTCGACTATCTGAGTTGTCCCAACATACGACTATCTGAATTGTCCAAACATACGACTAGCTGAGTTGTCCCAACATGCGACTATCAGAGTTGTCCCAACATACAATGATCTAAGTGGTCCCAACATTCTAATCTGTGAGTGCTTTCCTGACATGTCCTAATCACCGAAAGTCTGGCCAGTAAAACTGTAAAGGAAGACACTGTATTGTATGTCCCAACTATACGACTAGGATCGAGCATTGCCAACTTCAGTATGACAGATGCTACCATAAATTCATCACGTTCAGAAGGAAGGTTGGAGATGATCCATTAGAACATTGACATATATCAAGTACAGGTGATATGATCCATTAGAACATTGACATATATCAAGTACAGATGATATGATTCATTAGAACATTGGCATATATCAAGTACAGGTGATATGATCCATTAGAACATTGACATATATCAAGTACAGGTGATATGATCCATTAGAACATTGACATATATCAAGTACAGGTGATATGATCCTTTATGTATGACTATTTTCGTCTTGTCAGACGGTCTAGTGGAGGCTATTGTGTATTTTTGTGTGTTTTTTTTGGTGAGGTATTGTTTTGTCTTAGAGCTTCTCTCGTGGATAATTCTACCAATGTTTGATAAACACACACTGCGACAGAATGAACACGTCAGGCCTACTGATGATCCTTTTGAAGATTAACATATAAGGTACTAAATACTATATGGTGAACTAACACACGGGAAAAGACAAATCGGCAGACCTAAACTACGATATAGAGATATATCTGTAAATCATCTCTGAATGACTTCTCAATCTGTGAAAATGACTGAGAACATATGGCAAGTGATCGCTTATCATGGCGAGCATATATAAGCAATGGTATAACATCATTTGAGACTGTGCTAAGGCGAAACTTAGAAGAGAAAAGACTCATGAAAAAGATGGAAACCCTTGGATCAGTGGTCCTAACTTGTTCATTCTGTGGTCGTGTGTGTTTGTAAAACATTGGTAGAATTAGCCATGAGAGAAGCTGTTCGACAATAACACAACCTAAAAAATATACACAATAGCCTCCACTAGACCGTCTGACAAGACGAAAAGGGCCATATATATAAGGTACATGTGATATTATATTTTAGAACATTGACATATAACGTACAGGTAATATGATCCCTTAAAATATCGACCTATGAGGTACAGGTTTGATGGTCATTTCGAAAACCGACATTTGAGGTACTGGTGAAATGATTCATTAGAATATCCACATATGGAGTACTTGTGAGATGATCCCTTAACAAAATGACAAATAAGGTACAGGAGAGATGGTCATTTCCAAAATCGACATGTGAGGTGCTGGTGAAATGATCCATTAGAACATCGACATATGGAGTACTGGTGAAATGATGCATTAGAACATCGACATATGGAGTACTGGTGAAATGATTCATTAGAACATCGACATGTGAGGTACTGGTGAAATGATTCATTAGAACATCGACATATGGAGTACTGGTGAAATGATCCATTAGAACATCGACATATGGAGTACTGGTGAAATGATCCATTAGAACATCGACATATGGAGTACTGGTGAAATGATTCATTAGAACATCGACATATGGAGTACTGGTGAAATGATCCATTAGAACATCGAGAGGTGGCAAAGTTCAATCTAAACACTCACTGCTAAAAAGATATTAGCCCTCGTACATTTCAAAGCTGAAGGTCACTCAGAACACTTTTGTGTCAATTTCTGCATCACATTTTTTTATTTTTATGAGAAGGGATGACGTCACTCCATTTCTTCGTTTGCCACTGACGGTAGAGGATTCAAGTTTTTTTTTTCTTTCAGGGAATTTTAATAATTAATTCTGAAACATCTACAATAACCACTGTTCGTAAAACGTTGTCTGCCTGAACCTGTTGTTCAACGCACGTCCATGAATGTTGTGTCGTTTCTAACTATTTGCTTCACTTCGATACATGTTAGTGTGACAAACATGCATCAATATATGTCATTGCCACTCGACTAGGAATTGAAAAGTGTCACAGATTTATTATTTAAAAAAAGAACAACAAATAATGGAACACTTCTTTTCTTTCTTGTATCAACAACAGCAGGTTCGTTACTGATGAGGTTGATATGTAGTAAACCTCAAAAATTTATAACAATGTTATATCAGTTATCTTCCTAACCTGAGATATGTACCTCTTATCATAAACTCTGACCTCTTGATTGCGAAAAAATGGCTCTAACCACTTGACTGCTGCCATGCTTTATACTGAAACACTATTTGTAATATGACAATGTGCATCAAGTAACGTAAAATAATGCTAATATAGTAATGATCAGTATTGCTCACAATGGTAAGGTCTCTAATTAATTATCTGGTACAATATGTAGGAAAAAAATGCATTCCTAAAGTAATGATACACCAACGATAAATTAGAAATGTAACTTTGTTGAATTATTTAAATAAAAAAAAAAGTAAAGTACCCCCGTCACGCCAAGTGGCGTATAGGGAATATAATGTTGGTGACCATAAATTTTACAGACCTTCGGTACATGATTTTTGGGGTAATTTGGTCGGTATTACGCCCCTGCCGCTTTACTTTCCCAGAAAAAATCCGGTACCTATTTAAGGCTGGGTGAACCCGGAAGCCGTCGGTTGGGATCGAACCCTACCTCTTGCCCTTTGTAGTCCAGTTTACTAACCACTGAGCGTTAAATAGCACAGATAAAATAGTGATGCACTATATGTCTGTGTTGTATGACAAACATAGACAAGTCAAAGAGAGAAAAAGTAAATCCGCCATCCAGGAAAGATAAGGGCTCTCTGTCTAAGAGACGAATGACGCAAGCCGGAGAAAGCAGTAAGGAGTCCGGGTTGCCGACTCACTTTTTGTCTACCAGGAAATCCTCCAGAATTGGCACCTGGAATGTACGTACCCTAAACGAACAGGGAAAAGCTGCACAGGTAGCAACAGAAATGACAAACTACAAGATATATATTCTGGGAATGTGTGAAACAAGATGGCTAGGAATGGAAAGATTTGAAAAGCTTTTATTGCACTGGGAAACATATGGAAATGCAAAGAAATTAGGCTAAATACAAAAATAAAAATGTTCAACCCAATGTTAAGTCGGTCCTATTATATGGTTGTGAAACATGGAGAACAACTAAAATGGCAATCATTAAGATACAGACTTTCATTAATGGATGCTTACGCAGAATAAAAAGATGGAAATGGCAGGACAAAATCACTAACATAAAATTATGGAAATGTACCAGTCATATACCAGTGGATAAAGAGATACAGCGAAGACGATGGCGCTGGATAGAACACACACTACGGAAGCCAACTGAGAGTATTACACAACAGGCCCTTTTTGGAATCCCCAGGGGAAAAGACAAAGAGGAAGACCAAGGAATTATTGGAGAAGACAGATAGAAGCAGAGATGAAGATGATGGGGAAGACATGGAATGATCTTAAAAAAATGGCAAAAAAAACAGAACGACTTTGAAAGTGTTTGTTAAAGACCTATGCTCCAATGGGAGCTAAAAAGGTAGAAGAAGAAGAGATATGTGTATGTTAATTATACAAGTTTTACAGACATTCAAAGCGTGGATTAAATTTGACTAAAAAAACGCTTAGAATACATTACGTAAGTAATGACAGCTCAATGTGCTATATACTTTATGAGTTTCATTTACAAATTATTATTATTACCATTTGATAAGAATAAATATTTAGATATTTACCAGAATATCTATGTTTATACGGAACACAAATTTTTAGATAGTCTCTAGAATAATTATCTAGATTTTAAAAACATCAGAATAAAATAAATACATGTTTCAAAAATTATTTAGGTATTTCTAGAAGAAAATGAAACAGATGTTTATCAGTATAAAATATTTTGGTGTTTCCAGACTAATATTAACAGATGTTTATCAGTATAATTTATTTTGATGTGTAAAAATATTTCAATGTTTCCACGATATCATATTAAATGTTATCAAAATAAAATATTAAAGACTCACGAGAAGAAAATATTTAGAATCATACCATAATTTAACAAAAATGTTGATATTTCTATCAGAATAAAAAAAAATTGTAAATGTTTTACCGGTATTTTATTATTAATATATGCCAACAATTAGACACAATTTTAATTAAGGATCTCATTTTACTATCACTTTTTTAAAAATAGTGCGAATAAAACGTTTAATTCTGACACCCCCCCCCCCCCCCAAAAAAAAAATATATATATATATATATATATAAAATATAAAAATATATTTATATAAATAAATATAAATATATAAATAAATAAAGGCAACCTATTTTATTAAAGAAGCAAACAACATTTTCTTTATTGGATTTTATTGTTTACATGTACTGACTGCCACTCTTTTACAGTACGTTATCTTTGTAATTTAAAATGAAGTATTGAAACAAGTAAACTGACGAGATTTAGTAAATTGTTCTTCGAACAACCGTCACAAGGACCGCCAAAGTCGTCACAAATACGTCACTACTGACATCGTCATCGCTTAGAACAAAACAGCGTGACGTAGTCGTCTCCAGTACTTTACGTATCTCATATTATCTGCACTTCTACTTGTGTTATGGCCATTTCTATGTCCCGTTTTATAATACTATTCTTGTGTTCAATCTCGTAGTGTTGATTTCAATTTTAGGATTTACCAAATTTTTCAAGATTGTTCTCCAAATATTTGGACATAAGCAACAGAATGAATCTTTCCTGTTTTTAAATAAGAGGTTTTAACGTTTTGTAAAACAGAGACGAGTCACATTTCGGTCACTCGCTGCTCAAATAGTTCAGTTATGTTGCAGTTTTATGGCGTTTCTGTGTGTGTTGATAACAATTTATTAAGTGGCACGTCTCAAAATGTTGGTAAGCTTTGATTAAAGTCCCGTCATCTAGAAGAGTATCATTCTAATTTATCCTTGCTTTTCTACAGTTCAGAAGACATAGGGTATAATCAAGAACTCAGTAATCAGTTCTGTCCTTTACTTTGCTGATCAATAGTTACTTTCCACATGTTTCTGTTTGTTTTTGTTTCCTCTTCCACTGTGAAGTATCACTCAGTTCTTGTACATTTTACTTTCATCCACTGTCAGGTGTTGTTTGCTATCACATTTCAACCTCTCTAATGCTGTTTAAGGTTGTGATTTGTCATGATTATTCCAGGCAATTTAAGAAGGTAGTTTACCATTCCTTTCCTTCTTGGCAGTGACTGTACTAGTCGGAGATTGCATCCATTGTCTCTATACATGAGATCCTCTGCCTGGTATCGCGGTGTGGGGACCATAACAGGCACTACTTGTCGGCTGCTCCCACAACACCATCCACATCCTTAGAGAAAATACTGGATAGCTTGGTGTCATGGCATGGAAAACAGTCAACAACAGAACTGATACGATGCACTGTAGATAGAAGATTGTGGAGGGACATGATCACCTACGCCAACCGGTATGACACATGATAATGATAAATGCTGTTTAACCATCAGGTCTGACGTGTCACCTCAAGCAGATGTTGATAAAACTCGAACTCTCATAGAACTAACCTACTAAACAGCCATGACATGAACGGAACTATAAGGATATAGTAATATCTAATTTATCATACATAAATATCACTAAAAACTATGAAGTTGCCCATGCTTACCTATTAAGTGTAGCCATCGGCATTCTAGGATGAAAACCCCTGATGTGAATTGATAAATGACGTTGTAATTAGTTCCCAGGTAGTTCTTTGATATGTTTACCATATATTGTTGTCTTCACCGACCAAACCTACTGTGTATGTACGTATGTTTAGTTAAACCCATCTATCAGTCTATGCATGATATAATGAGCTAGAATGATGTTTGGAATCACCAGGGGATAAGGTTTAAATGTTCTATCGTCTGCATTGTTAACAATCATCATCAGCATGTACCCTGCCGGTTGGCGTAGGTGATCATGTCCCTCCACAATCTTCTATCTACAGTTCATCGCATCAGTTCTGTTGTTGGCTGTTTTCCATGCCATGACACCAAGCTATCCAGTATTTTCTCTCTTTGTCGTCCGCGATCTCTCTTTCCTTTTATTTTGCCAGTTGTAACCACGTATTCCAACTTTCCTCTTCTCATGATGTGCCCGAAAAATGTTGATTGCTTCTTTCTGATGTTTTTTAAGAGCTCCCTTTTTGTGTTGGCTTCTTTGAGAACTTCCTCATTGGTCTTTTTAGCTGTCCAGGGAACCTTCAATATTCTTCTGAGAAATCCCATCTCTGTGGTCTCTAATCGTCTTTTCATTTGTTTGTCTACTGTCCATGATTCGCTTCCATAGGTCAGAATTGGTTCTATATAGCACCGATGAACTCTCTTTCTCAATTTTATTGACATAGATTTGTTGCATTAGATATTTTTCATTTTCTGAAATGCTATTGTTAACAATAACATTTCTAAAAGTGACGTGTGCCTATGGGGATGAAGTTCGTTGATGTTTGATCTACGACTGGACCTTGTCCGATATTTTAATGTCTAGAAGTTGATAATGTTATCTCATTTGTCTTATCAATGATGTCTGAGTGACACTAAGTGGTCGATATCTTTATTACCTTTTAATGACAATCTTCCATTACCTGTCACAGACTATTTTGTGACAGACAGAACTGGATGGAATACTTTATTTTTACTGAAAATACCAGAGAAAAACCGTTACTGAAGTTATGTAATTTAATAATTCAAAGTTGCTACCGCCATATTAAGCAACATTAAATGTATGTAGGTTGACAGTGAACATTAGGATAAAGCATCAAAATGTTAACTGTTTGTAATTCATTTCTTATCTTTCTATTGATAGCATCTGATGTACATAATATATGGGGCAATGCTGGCTGGTTAGTGTGCTCGCTAGATGAGCAGAAGAGATGGGGTTCGATTTCCAGAAGTGGCGGATTTTTTTCTGATGGACAAGGCTCCATGGTTCATCCAGCCTCTATAAATGGGTGCCAGAGATTTCTGGGGAACTAAAGGCGGCCTAGAGTGATACCGACCACATCATCCAACAATGTGCCGTAGTCATGGAAAAATATTGTCACTAAGACCAAATCTATCATACGTCTTGCAAGACATGGAGAGTAATACTTTACATATACATTATACACACACACACACACACACATATATATATATATATATATATGGTGAACCAAAAATATGTGGACAGTAAAAAACATGATTAATTTTTTGTGTGTGTTATAATATTATAATGAAATTATAATAAATTTTAAAACTAATTTATTTTTTCAGTGCTTTTGTACTGTTGGTATACAATAAAATTTAATTGTAATGTTTATAATTGTTTATAAAAATTTAATTGTATTTGTCAAAATATCTCAAAACAAATATTATCATTTACTGTCCACCTACTTTTGGTTCGCCTTGTATATAATATAGATTTTAGTTATTTCAATAAATCTTTGATAAATACTGTGTGCTACACTCAGCATAGTAGAAAAAGTGGACAATAGAATGCCAGTCTCTCGCCGAATACATTACTTTCAATAGATAGATGCACAAGAGATCCCTAGATTCCAGACTACAATAAATCGAAAGCGAGTTCTGACAGTAGCTAAATAAATAATACTAGCCATGTACATACAAATCAAACAAATAAAATAAAATAAACACGACACGGGAAAAGAAAATGCTAGAAATTTAATCAAAATAAAAACACTGATTTATCAATTATTAATAATTGCTGGAAAGAAATAATTGTACTATTAACGTTTACGAACCAAAAAACAAATATTCACTCAGTAGCTAAGAGGAGGAAATGTCACATGGTATTGAACAATTCAGAATGTGTTCTGTTATCCAAAGTACCAGGTAAATAATGCTGGTTATATGTAAGCTTAACAACGACATAGGCTATGATTAAAGGAAACAACGACATAGGCTATGATTAAAGGAAACAACGACATAGGCTATGATTAAATGAAACAACGACATAGGCTATGATTAAAGGAAACAACGACATAGGCTATGATTAAAGGAAACAACGACATAGGCTATGATTAAAGGAAACAACGACATAGGCTATGATTAAAGGAAACAACGACATAGGCTATGATTAAAGGAAACAACGAATAGGCTATGATAAAACGAAACAACGCATAGGCTATGATTAAAGGAAACAACGACATAAGCTATGATTAAAGGAAACAACGAATAGGCTATGATAAAACGAAACAACGCATAGGCTATGATTAAAGGAAACAACGACATAGGCTATGATTAAAGGAAACAACGACATAGGCTATGATTAAAGGAAACAACGACATAGGCTATGATTAAAGGAAACAACGACATAGGCTATGATTAAAGGAAACAACGACATAGGCTATGATTAAAGGAAACAACGACATAGGCTATGATTAAAGGAAACAACGACATAGGCTATGATAAAACGAAACAACGACATAGACTATGATTAAAGGAAATAACGACATAGGCTATGTTGAAACGAAACAACGAATGTACAAATGACTGACCAAAAGTAGGTTACATTTACGTTGAAATGAAGCCGAAATATATATGGCCCTTTTCGTCTTGTCAGACGGTCTAGTGGAGGCTATTGCGTATTTTTTTGAGGTATTGTTTTTGCCGAACAGCTTCTCTCGTGGCTAATTCTACCAATGTTTGACAAACACACGCGGTCACATAATGAACAGGTCAGGCTCGCTGGTCCACAGGGTTTACCATCCTTTTTCATGAGTCTCTTCTCTTCTAAGTCCTGTCTTAGAACAGTCTCAAATGTTGTTATACCGTTCCTTATACGTGCTCTCCATGATGTGCGATCACTTGCCAGATGTTGCCAGTCGTTTTCACAGATGGAGAAGTCTTTCAGAGATGATTTGCAGATATCTCTATATCGTAGTTTAGGTCTGCCGATTTGTCGTTTTCCGTGTTTTAGCTCGCCATATAGTATTTGCCTAGGAATGCGTTTTTCTTCCATCCGTTGGACATGCCCCAGCCATCTTAGCCTTCGACTTCTGAGCATCGACATGATTGTTAGGGTCTTAGCACGTTGCAGGACAGTTAAGTTGGTTATTTTGTCCTGCCATTTGATGTGCATTATTTTGCGGAGACATCGCATGTGGAAGACATTTAGTCTTTTTTCCTGGTTTGAGTATGTTGTCCAGGTTTCGGATCCATATAGTAGTGTGCTAAGCACACAAGTTTGATATATTAAGAGTTTAGTCTTTTGAGTTAGTTTCGTGTTGTTCCATGCCCTTTTTGTGAGTTTGCCGAAGGTCGTAGCTGCCTTACCAATTCGACAGTTTATTTCTTCATCAAGAGAGATGGTTTGCGTAACTGTGGATCCAAGATATGTAAATTTCTGTACTGATTCTAGTGGGCAGTCTTTTAGAGTAATAGATATAGGTTTGAAGTCACCTTGATTTAGTATTACTGTCTTCTGAACATTAATTGACAGTGAAAAAAGGTCGCATGCTTTATCCAGGTTGTTGATCAGCGTTGAAAAGCCGAAATATTGGGAAACAAATACTATTGAATTATTGCGCGGTATAAATGGGCATTTATTTATCATTATTTAACTTGATACATTGTCATGTCGTGTGCTGACAAAATAGTTAATGACAAGAGGAATATCTGATTTAAATTTCTCTTACATTGACTAAGTCTCAACGTTTTCATTCGATCATCTATTCATGTTGCTCTTCAATCTATAAGGCTATATCATTATAGTCGGTTGTCTTTTCGCTGTTTTTCTAATAGATCGATACTAACTCACGTTACTTCCAAGTCTATATCATTATAGTCGATTGTCTTTTCGCAATTGTTCTAATAGATCGTTATGAATTCATCTCTACATGTTACTACTCCCCAGTCTATATCATTATAGTCGATTGTCTTTTCGCAATTGTTCTAATAGATCGTTATGAATTCATCTCTACATGTTACTCCCCAGTCTATATCATTATAGTCGATTGTCTTTTCGCAATTGTTCTAATAGATCGTTATTAGTTCATCTCTACATGTTACTCCCCAGTCTATATCATTATAGTCGGTTGTCTTTTTGCTGTTGTTCTAATAGATCGATACTAACTCACGTTACTTCCAAGTCTATATCATTATAGTCGATTGTCTTTTCGCAATTGTTCTAATAGATCGTTATGAATTCATCTCTACATGTTACTCCCCAGTCTATATCATTGCTGCCGGTTGTGGCGAATACAATAATAATTACTCCCACAATTAGCTATTAGTCAATCTTTTGATAACACAATCTCATCTATATCCGAGTCGTTCACTTGCCCGCTTGCCTTCTACCTAGCCCACTCGCATAGTCCCATATTGTCATAAATTATCGAAATATTTCATTTTTCGAAAACTGTACCTCACGCTTTTGCAGGGCTTCGTTGAGCTAATTCTCTATCAGAGAAAGAAACTGAAAATCTGTCTGCAGATCGTAGCACACGGAGAACAACAAAAAAAAAAAAAAAAAAAAAAAACAACAGCACTGCAACATTCGAGAAAGCGTTGACATTAAATTCAGAAGACAAAAGAAAGAAGGAGAAAGGATACGAAGCCAGACACCACGAATAGATCTTGTTCGTTGTGTGGACGGATCCGTCTATTCAATATTCACAAATTCAGCAACGAGAGATGCTGTTCAGTTAAACAACACCCAGCATAAAACACTAACATTTTAACCAAATTACTGCCATATCGTGATTGTTAGTTACCAACGTCTGCCATATATATCATCTTTTAGCGTTTCTTGTATTATTTCTAGATTTAGTTTCAGAATTGCGATTTTGATATTATAAGTTATCTAACAACGAGGCGAAAAATAATTGAAACATTGAACAAATGAAAATATGAACAAATAAGACACATCTGTGCACAAACATTGAAATATAGCGGAATGACCGCACACTTCAGCGAACGCTTACCACTGCTTCTCTCCATGGATGGACACGACCTATTTCTAAACATAAACTGATACATGCAGATCGCCCACTTTCCTACCAGCAATATTTCTCACTAGCAGTGGCAATATTTTTTAATTAACTGGAGCGAAATATCTGGATAAAGGTTAAATGGGGGGAAAATAGAATGACCCGTTATCGATGTTAGCCCGTTAACTCCGAACTAAGCGATTCTGAGGTTTAGAACGTGTTGTTCCCAAATATGTCCAATTAACAGCATTTTTATATTCTGCGAGTTTTTCTCTTTAATTTGTTGCATACTGTGACAAATTTAATTAGTAGTAAGAATTAAACGATTCTAAATTAAAAGAATTTAATTTAATGGCGCTTTAGATATTTAACTATACAAAGCAAACAATTCTGACAAAACCAACAAAATAATTTCTGAGTTGAAATGTGACTAACACGGCATTATGTCTATCACTACTTTGTACATCGCCTACCGTGTCAAAAGTACTTGAGAAACTTGACGAAAGGACGTGAAAGCAGATCTTCTTTTCCTCTAGCGGCTGTCCTGCTGCTGTACCACACAACTGATGAAAGCGGCGTGTGAACACAAGGCTAGGAGTTGATTATTTTCTGCATGAATACCTCAGGCAAGGAAAAAAATAATAAAACGTACAGAAAGGCACTAAAGAGTGCTTCCTGTTCTCTCGTGCTTGTCACGACCCGTCACTTCCTTCCTAGCGTCACCCCCGGCCCGGCACGCCTGAACCGATTCCCCGGAGACGGTCAGTTCATTCCCAAACTAGAGAAACAGAGACTTACTCGAATTTGACGACTCCCGTCTGCCGTGGCTCATCCTTTGTCATCACATCGGCGAGAGTGGCGACCGTGCGACGAGTACAGCCCTGGTCTCTGTCCACTGAGAAGGCGCGACAACTCTGTTGCTACTAGCTCACCGGTTCGCGCCTCACTCTCAACTCTATTGATCAACAGATTTTTGCATTCCCGCCCAGAAAGGCCAGCTGACCAAAGACGTTGCCATGGGAACACAAACTGTTGGCAGTGGCAGATATCCTGGAAGCTCTTGCATTCAAACAAGCCCTTCTACATCTAATATTGATTGGCCAATCTCAACCAGCACCACCCCCACCCCTTATTTTCGTGTATTCCTCTCAGATGAAAACACCCCCACCCTCTCGGCAGCACGGACACGTATTCCACCTCCCCGTGCCCATTATTGACAACGACAGCGGAGAAACACCGTTGCATTACCTAGGGCGACACGGCGCGGTCTGCACCACCACTGTCACAGTTCTCATGAAACGCTGCTTTGAACAGACTAGACAAATCTGGCTCACATATTCCGCTTTACGCGAGACCGGTGCGTGTCTTCTTCACATCCTTCCTGCTATTATCCACAGAGAACAGGCAGTTTGGAGTGAATGATGGTAGCAGGAAATCGGGGTTATAAATTAGATTAAACCCAGAAAGATGAAGAAAAGGGTTGTGTGTGTGAGAATGTATGTCGTGGTGTGTATGCGTGAGGACAAGAGGACTTCTAGAACCGTATGAGAGTAATTTCCGGTACATCCTTCACCATGCTAGTTTACGTATGTCAGTTTCTTGCTTACATTTGAAATAAATGCCATATTTGCTATGGGAAATCAATTTATGAATACACTCATCATCATCATCATCAACAAGTATTATGCCTGCTGTCGTAGGCGATCATATCTCTCTCCACAACTTTCGATCTCGACAGTTATTTATGATTTCTGTTGTTGACTCTGCCAAGCCATTCTCTTTAGCTGTCTGGTTGCTTTTCTCTATGCTTCCGTCTGTCTCTTCGTCCCTCAATTTTCCCAGTTGTCACATATAATAATATAATCTAGCTGTTCCCTTCTCATTGCATGGCCAAAACTGATGATTGTTTTTTTTTTTATTTTGGAAATTTGCTCTCTTTTTTGCTATGCCCTCTTTCAGAACGTTTTCAGTACTCTTCTTAGCTGTCCATGGTTTTCTCAACATTCTTCTGTACACTACCAAGAACTATTAAAAAAGAACAATCTCACAAATTGTACAAATATGAAAGTTATATCAAAATTAGCACCGACCTATCCAATGAGGAGAGCAATGGTTTGTAATAAGCTGGCTCTGGAGGAACAGAAGACACGAATCAATTTACAATCAAGTTAGTTGAACAGTGTAACGCGTTAGCTTGGCGATTTAGTAAGTCTTAGTTCGCTCTCCTGTCGAACCAGCTGAAATAAGGAAAGAGTTTCTGACTTAAAGAAGTTGGGGAAGAGTAATGATAGCACTGGCCTCCTCCACTTACAAATGTTGTAACTTGTTACTGTCAAATATGATTTCAGTCCTCTCAGATATTACACATGTTATATTAATGGTATAATATTTCACAGGTAAAGAATGTGAAGTGTGTTAGAACGTAGTAAACAGGCAAAGGTAGTAACTGATGTTGGCTTGTCATTAGTCCGTATTGGCGTCACCACAGTCAGGTCATTTCCCATATCCGTCCTGCCGATCGTTCCAGCTACCATCGAAGTGTTCGTCTATAATAGTTCTTGTCCTACACATATTGAAACAAAGAAATGGTTACATCTTTACGTAAGTCACGGGAAACACAAAATTGAACCACGTTGCGGCTCATTAGGCCCTCAGCAGGAACAATAATCTGCGTATGTATTGTTGATTGTTCGTGCTGAAGGCTTTATTAGCCTCAAGGTCCTTCAATTTTGTGTTGTCCATTACAACGTAATGCCATTTTTCTATTTTTTGTTTCATTTTTCCTTTATAGTAAACTTCACTGCATCTTCGAATGTTTATGTATTTATACGTATTTCTATGCCTTGAATCCCTACATTTATTGACCGTGTTACTATCTATTCCGCAGAGGATGCTATTCCAATTTTCGCCCTTTGTGGTTGTTGGGTAATGAATTGTTAGTGACTCCATTGTGCTAAGCCTCAGCATCATGAAGTGGGGTGGACTTCCTCTCTGCTATTCATTCCAGGAGATTGGTACCCAGAGGCTGGGTGGACCCCCCGAGTCTTCTAATTCAGTCAATATATTTGTTGTCTTAACTTACATTTTAACTTGAAACTTTCTAGTCAGCAGGCGAGCAGACAAACCACAACGACTCGGGACTCTTCATATAATGTGGGATATGCTTGACCGCATTAGTTACAGTAGTCAAATCTAAAGATGATAGCATAGCAGTGCTCATTCTTCTAGTTATTTTCGTCCCGTATCCTTAAAATTAAAGAGTCCCCGTCCATTTGTGATTGAACTACGATCGCTATATTGCCAGTGCATTGCGCAAACCACCATACCAATGACATATTCAAATATACAGTTCATTCATTCATCGATTGCCGTCTCCGCATCGAAGGTTGGCTACCATAGAGCACCATTCCGCTCAGTCCCTTGCTTTGATGGTGCAGATTGTCATAGGCTGACTTGTCCATCTTTTGATGTTACACCTTCACGTTAGTCTGGGTCTGCCTCTGTCACTTTTACCTTGTATTTTCCTTTCCAAGATTACTTTTAATAGGCTGCTGTGTATTTTATACGCATTAAAAATCTCATTTGTCTTGTTTGAATTGTGTTTAGTAGTTCTCTTGTCATTTTTAGTTGTTTTAAGACTTCATCGTTTGTTTTGTTTTCTTTCCATCCAGTTCTACCTATTTTTCTATAAATCCACATTTCAAAGGCTTCAATTTTCTGTTCAGTTTTCTTGTCTAATATCCATGTTTCTGCACAAATACAGGAATGTTGAGAAGATATACCATCTTGCTATTCTTAGTTTCAACCCTGGTGTTATTTGTTTTGATGTTAGTATATTTTTTAATGGTATTAAAATTACCTTTTACTATTCCTAATCTTTTGCTTCTATACACAGTCCTTCCTCAATCCTTCCTCAATCCTTCCTCAATCCTTCCCTCAAATATTCTCTCTTTCCTTCACTTGTATAAGAAACCTGCATATTCACCCCGTTATATTCTCCAATATTTTTATTAAATTACGTTAAACCCAAGTGCTGTGTATCTTGATGTATATGGTATCCATAGTATCCTTTGTTAGAGCGTTGAATAAAAGTCTGACCTGAACACTTCATGGCGACTACACTAGGCATGCGGTCTTTATTCTTCAGTAAAAGAGCCATAAAAAAAACCATGATAACCATATAAATGGTGGAAAGCTATAACGAGTTTTTTTTATTAAAAAAAAATATTATTTCTCAAACACGTTCTTTGTTAACACAGTAACAAATAGTATAGTTCCCTCAGTCTATATGTTGTTTTGTAATCTTATATCATGCAATAGCATCGTAGTAATGATTCAATGACCTTTTTAATATATAGTTAATGAATTACAATTACTGATACTTGTATAATGGTAGTAAAGATTGCATAGATAATACCGTCACAGTAGTCCTGATCTCAGCGTCGCATTTACACATATATATATACTGAACCAAATATAGCTTTTCAATTTTGAATGTTCTATTGTGGAATCGAATAAAATGGGCCATCAATCTCATGAAAGACTATACTAATATTTCTGATGTCTTCACACAGACCACTTGACATAATTAAAAGTATCACCAGTTGAAGACAACAAAAACACATATTTATTTTTGGAGGAAACTCCAAGGTGAGGCATAACATAAATTATAGAATGGCACAAGAATTGTATCTTTTGGATTAACTTTTGGCTTAACCTTTGGATTAACTTTTGGCTTAACTTTTGGATTAACTTTTGGCTTAACATTTGGTTTAACTTTTGGATTAACTTTTGGCTTAACTTTTGGATTAACTTTTGGCTTAACTTTTGGATTAACTTTTGGCTTAACTTTTGGATTAACTTGTGGATTAACTTTTGGATTAACTTTTGGCGTAACCTTTGGATTAACTTTTGGCTTAACTTTTGGATTAACTTTTGGATTAACTTTTGGATTAACTTTTGGCTTAACTTTTGGCTTAACTTTTGGCTTAACTTTTGGATTAACTTTTGGATTAACTTTTGGCTTAACTTTTGGATTAACTTTTGGATTAACTTTTGGATTAACTTTTGGCTTAACTTTTGGATTAACTTGTGGATTAACTTTGGATTAAATATTGGATTAACCTTTGAATTGATTAACTTTAAATTGTGCGTATTTTTGTGAGTCATGCCTGTTCATGAATAAACTATCTGTACGGTATTTATACTATTTTTGAGGTCTGCAAAGGGACCATATACAACTAGAGAATAAATAGTCGCTTATCGAGTGCAGACGCCACGTGTTGTTCAGAGATGGTTGTTATGTCATAAAAAAAAAACTTTTAGAATCCTGAAGTGATTATAATCCACTTTCCGGTTGGTAGCATGTTGTTATCTACTCATCCGCCCACTCTCGACAGTGTTCGTCCATATAGAAAATAAAAATAGAAAAATCGCCTTCACCCCTTGTGGAATTATGGTGCTAGTGCCTTTCTTTTTATGGACCTTTTGCACATAATTTTTGTAGTATGTGCATTAATGTGGTCAGTAAAAGGTAAAGTACGAGACTTGAATCGGCATCTTAGCACGCGAGTTTTCACCCATATGTGCTCGGCCGCCTATACAGAAGTGTTCGAAGGCTTCTGGATTGTGTCGCTTCAAGCATCAAAACGCACGATGCGAGGTGGCATTCCTCATTTTCCCAGAGTACTACCCTGTTACCCATTTCTGTTAGCGGCTGGGTCGTCCGCGGGGGTATTTTTTTTCCTACCTACAAGTAGCACGGTTTGTCCGAACGTTGGTAGTCCAGTCGGGTGGTTTTCTCTACTAGGCGGCTACCGAGGCCCCCAATTAAGGTCAGTATTACACCTGCGCCGCTTTTTTCCACAAAAAGATTATTTGGTTCCTATTCAATGCGGGGTGAAACCTGGAAACTGTTGATCAGGATCGAACCCAATCTCTTGTACTTATGTCCACAAACCACTGCGCTATCTCGGATCTATTTTCATACAATTGATGTTTATTATCAGCCAACACTGCAATGACACACACCTTTGACAAGCATGGCTATGGTGATACTCTTGCCGAACCCTCCTTACAAATAATCACAGATACACCAAATGGACAAAAGACTCATAAGGAAGTGACATCCTATGACAAAAAAACCATATATCAATAACATCGCAATTTTAAAGTCGAAAAAAACTGAAACAAAATTAAGGGAACATAGAGATAATACAATGTCAGAAGCCCGTATCAATTATTGTTAACAGATGTGAGGGAAAGTGGGAGCCGCGATAGCTCAGTGGTTAGTGAACTGGACTACAAAGGACAAGATGTAGGGTTCGATCCTAACCGACGGCTCCGGGTTCACCCAGCCTTTAATGGGTACCGGATTTTTTTCTGGGAAAGTGAAGCGGCACGGGCGTAATACCGACCACATTACCCTAAAAATCATGTGCCGAAGGTCTGTAAAATTTATGGTCACTAACACCATATTCGCTATACGCCACTTGGCGTGACGGGGGTACTTGACTTTCTTTTATGTGAGGGAAAGCTTCTCCGTTTGATTTAGTATCAGTCTTAATATATGGAAGTGAATCCTGGGCAAATGGACAACCTTAAAATAAAAGACATTTTTTGGTGGTCACAGTATAGTATATTGTTTGGCTAAGGTTTTTATGAATGCCGGGAAAATCTAAAAGGGTTCACGAAAGTGCTTTGATAAAGTCAGGTCAACAAGAAAATCTTTTATCATCGCCAAAGAAGTAGAACCTTCTTAGGGCTGTAAGGAAAGAAAGCAGTTTTAAAAAAATGTTTGACAACTGGAGAAATCGAAAGAAGAGGGAAACTAGTATAACAAAAATAAAAATAAATCAGGCGCTGTAAGAGAATGCATGGTAGGAACTCAACAGCAAAGCTTATAGCTCTAGAGAGAGAGAAAGCAGTGGACGGACATTGATCTTTCACTTCAATGGACATGGTAACATTACTGTAAAGATAATCAATAACCTGAAATATGCTGATGATACTGTATAACTAGCTGAAAATCATAAAGAGCTACGACAATTACTTAATGAAATAAATATAACAAACAAAATATATGGGTTAGATATGGATATCAAAAAGACTTAAACTACGATCAGAAACAAAGATAATACTCAAAACTTGCAAGTATATATAAAAGTGGAAGGAATAGACCCGGATACAGTTCAGACCTACACCGATCTTGGACATACTATAACCAGTGATAGAAAATGTACAACTGAAATAAAAGAATGAATAGGAATGGCAATCTTAATGCCACGAAAAATATATTACCATCAAGACAAATAACACCAGGCTAAAACTATGAATAACAAAATGTTATATCTTCTCAACATTCCTGTATGGTACATAAACATGGACATTAGACAAAAAAACAGAACTGAAAATTGAAGCCTTTGAAATGTGGAATTATAGAAGAATAGGAAGAATTGGATGGAAAGAAAATAAAAAAAAATGAGGAAATCGTAAAACAATTAAAGATGAAAAGAGAACTATTAAACACAATTCAAACAAAACAAATGAGATTTTTTGGGCCATGTTAAAAGAAACAGAAACCTACTAAAAGCAATCTTGGAAGGAAAAACACAAGGTAAAAGAGGCAGAGGCCGACCAAGATTAAAACGGACGAGTAACACCAAAAGATGAACAAGTCTGCCAGCGACAACCTGCACTATCAACGCAAGCGATAGAGAGTAATGGCGCTCCATGAAAGCCAATCTTCCATGCGGAGAAAGCACTCAATGATGATGAGGTATAGTACATAGAGATGATGCCATGCAAACTTTCTCAAAGAAATTCTAGATATGAAGAATAAAAAAGGATGGAAAAGTAGTTATATATTTGACAACATATTCCAATCAATTTAGTAGATAATTGATGACAGGACCACGCGTATATGTAGCTGATGATGGAGATGATGAAAGACCAGTATTATGTCTCGTATAGGGAATATAGTGCTAGTATTTGTATTTGTTCATGACTATCGGTGCATTAAAGCGTCATGTGGTCAGCACTATACCATGACGTCCTTCATTCCCAGTTAAATCCCCGGTATTCATTAATGCTGGTAAAGTTGTAAGTTGGCCGGTTCGAGAATTACACGTGGCATCTTGCCAGTTCACTAGCCATTGTTCCACCACGTGAAGGGAAGATTTTGAAAACAAATGTGTCCTATCATTAATTAATAAACACAAAATGAATATCTATAATCTCACAACTTTTTATAGGACCAGAATAGTCATGGTTATCGATAATTGATGATGTACTAGAATTGTCGAGATTCTGTTCAACTGAATAACGTCCAGAAGATGGTGATTCTAGTTGACTTAAAGCAAAATCAATAGACATTATCTAGTTTACTGATGGAAGATCAAAACAGTCGCGAGTCTAGTTAACCGCTAAACGACCAGAACAATCGAGCATCTAAATATCTATAACACTTATGGCTTTAGTTGAAACGGAAACACTTTAACAATAATGACTCTTAAAAACTAACAAACTATTAGAAAAGTAATTATTCTCAATAATTGATAAACGACTAAAATAGCAATAATTTTCAATAACTGATAAACCACTAGACTTGTAACGATTCTCAACAGCTGATAAACCAATAGAATAACCACTGCTCTATGAAAAGGTATTTGAATAACCACGACTCTGAAAAAAAAAAAAAAAAAACTTCAGTTGAAAAAAGCTCTACACGTTTGTCTCTTGTATAACTCTACATGTTTATCTCTTGTATAACTCTACATGTTTTTCTCTTGTATAACTCGACATGTTTTTCTGTTGTATAACTCTACATGTTTCTCTCTTGTATAACTCTACATGTTTCTCTCTTATATAAATCTACGTGTTTCTCTCTTGTATAACTCTACATGTTTCTCTCATGTATAACTCTACATGTTTCTCTCATGTATAATTCTACATGTTTCTCTCTTGTATAACTCTACATGTTTATCTCTTGTATAACTCTACATGTTTGTCTCTTGCATAACTCTACATGTTTATCTCTTGTATAACTCTACATGTTTCTCTCTTGTATAACTCTACATGTTTCTCTTTTGTATAACTCTACATGTTTCTCTCTTGTATAATTCTACATGTTTCTCTCTTGTATAATTCTACATATTTCTCTTTTTTATAACTCTACATTTTCTCTCTTGTATAGTTTTACATGTTTCTTTATGGTAAAGATAAGTCGACTACACAAAGCAAACTGGATCATTTATCTTCAACTAAATTGCTTAATTAATGAATCACCTATTGTAAATATTAAACTATAAACAATGTTTTATTTTTGTTGTTATGCTTTATATTGCTTGTACATTTATTATTGCTCATTGAAAGGGTAATCATTAAATAGTATGTTCAGAGGAGTGCATTTCTCTTGGGTATATTTAATGTTTGGTATTATATTTTGTGAGTCTATTGTTTTCCCATACTCATTTTACAAGCTTCGACATTGTGACTGATACTTTTCCAATGCGTCTACGAAACAGAATGGAACCCGTACTCGTTGGCACAGCGCCTTGCCACGAGAACCAAACCGTAGAGCACACGGCCAACTCAGTTACCTAAAAAGTAGCTATCATTTGCGATGTTTTTTACGCTTGTGTACTCATGACTACAGCATAGGGTTACGATCACAACTCGGGAATAAATTGTATATCATTATTTTTTATATTAAGACAAGTGTCTCCCGTAGGGCTGAATACTTGTGATGGCAAACAAGACAAGAAGATCCACAAGGCAGGAGTCCACAACGCCCGGAAATCCACAAACCAGGAAGATCTACAAGGCAGAAAGATCCACAACACAGGAAGATCCTAAAACGCACCAGAAAGATCAACAACGCAGGAAGTTCCACAAGGGAGGAGTCCACAAAACAGAATATATTCCCCAATGCCCGGAAAATCCACAAATCAGGAAGATCAACAAGGCAGGAAGATCCACAACAAAGGAAGATCACATGGCAAGAAGATTCACAACGAAAGAAGAATCACAACGCAGGAAAATCCACAAGGCAGGAAGATTCACAAGTCGGGGAGACAACATACAAATCGTATTGCTAACACTACATACCTATCTTGTAAGTTCGACATTTCCTATCCTAGCTAGACAACATGGATGAGTGATACTGTCAATAATAGACTTTCGCAAGTACTGAAAACGCTGACCTATCGACGGTTGATTTATCATGTCGAAAAGAATAATAAATAATATACCACTAAAGTATCGATAATTTCATAGCTAACCAGTCCGTCAGAAGATTTTATAACAATCATAAAGCACTACTCCAAGTAGTCTACAGCTTACAACCGTAATTCAAAGCAACAAACGATTTTATCGGAAGACACAGTTCACTGAAGGACGCCATCTTGAACCATCAGGGGATATTATAGTCTCCATTATTCTCATTTTGATGCCATTATGATGTTTGCCATGAAGATACGGGACACACCACGAAGGGAGGCTGTACAGTGAATATATAGGGCACACCGCGAAGGGAGTCTGCACAGTGAATATACGGGGCACACCGCAAAGGGAAGCTGTGCAGTGAATACATGGGGCACAACGCTAAGGGAGTTTATACAGTGTAGACACGGGGCACAACGCTAAGGGAGTTTATACATTGAAGACACGGGGCACAACGTTAAGGGAGTTTATACATTTAAGACACGGGGCACACCACACAGATAGGCTGTACATTGAAGACACGGCGCACAACGCTAAGGGAGTTTATGCTGTGTATGTGTGGTGTACAACGGGAAGGACAGGCAATTACCAAAAAAAGATCATGCTTTCTTATCTCTATCAAATGCGACTGGCGTGTCGACCACCACTTCTGTCCTGCTTTTCCAGATCAATACCAAACAGAAAAACTGCTAGGAACCATTATTCCAAGTGCTCTAATGTTACATTTATAACAACAACTTGTATCCATGAATTTCGTTTTTTTAAAAAATCTTATACTACCTTACATTTACAACAAAAACATACATTTCGTTCTATCTTATACTATCTTACATTTATAACAAAAACATACATTTCGTTCTATCTTATACTATCTTACATTTATAACAAAAACACACATTTCGTTCTATCTTATACTATCTTACATTTATAACAAAAACACACATTTCGTTCTATCTTATACTATCTTGCATTTATAACAAAAACACACATTTCGTTCTATCTTATACTATCTTACATTTATAACAAAAACACACATTCCGTTCTATCTTATACTATCTTACATTTATAACAAAAATACACATTTCGTTCTATCTTATACTATCTTACATTTATAACAAAAACACACATTTCGTTCTATCTTATACTATCTTACATTTATAACAAAAACACACATTTCGTTCTATCTTATACTATCTTACATTTATAACAAAAACACACATTCCGTTCTATCTTATACTATCTTACATTTATAACAAAAACACACATTTCGTTCTATCTTATACTATCTTACATTTATAACAAAAACACACATTCCGTTCTATCTTATGCTATCTACATTTATAACAAAAACACACATTTCGTTCTATCTTATACTATCTTACATTTATAACAAAAACACACATTCCGTTCTATCTTATACTATCTTACATTTATAACAAAAACACACATTTCGTTCTATCTTATACTATCTTGTTAGCTTAAGCTCATTACTTTGGTTATTTTCCCATTCATCTCCACACAATTTGTTATTTACTCATCCATTATTATCAATCTTCCCATTCGAATGAACTCCGACATTTTCTACATCACGCATACTTTAAATGTCTCATGTATCTTTACAGCCAGATTATTTATCACTTCCAGTATCAATACATTATTAAAACTGTTAATATACATCGTCTTCATTATGCAAGAATGAACAATTATATGGACATCTGATTTATTAAATAATTATCCATTGTTTCTGTGCAGATCTATAGAATTAGAAATATTATTTCTTCTGGCATACACGGACACTGTTTGTTGTATTTAATGCTGATTATATTTAATTTAAAACTTGGGTTGAACACAGTTTGCATATGTCTTCTGCAAATTTATTTTGATGTTCCAGCACTTTGTTCTTCTTCACGTTCTTGTTCTGTCATAGCTAATTTACCTTTTATCTCGTATGCATGTCTGTTAAATATGTTTTGAAATCTTTGAGAAAATAGTTCGTGTTTAATTAACATACAATTCCAACAGCTGATATTATCATCGTGTGTTCAACATAAAATTGCTCGCAAAAAAAAAAAAATGTTGGATCATACAAGTAAGCTATTGTTGAATCTGCCAACCTGCATGTATGAGCACATTAGTATATGCACATGATATGCTACTCACATCTCTCCTCTACTATACTACACTGCGACAGTTGGGCTGTTCCCTATATTTCTTGTGTCTGGGCTGCTTACCTTTGTGCAAGGCGATACCTTTTTCCACCTACACTACATGGCACTTTACCTTTTACATGTTCTTAGTGAAACTCACTTTGAGACATCTCACTCTTTCATCCTTTCGGGTACCCTGTATTCTTCCGGTCTATTCTTTGTGTTTTGTGTATGCACACGGCCATAGGTGTTGACACTTATGGGTATTCATGCTGTATGCGCACTTATTCACATGCATGTGTATGCATACGTACGGGTGTAGCCGTATATATATATATATATATATATATATATATATATATATATATATGTATATATATATATAAGTTCCCTGGACAGCTAAAATGACCAATGAGGAAGTTCTCAAAGAGGCCAACACAAAAAGGGAGCTCTTAAAAAACATCAGAAAAAAGCAATCAACATTTTTCGGGCACATTATGAGAAGAGGAAAGTTGGAATACTTGGTTACAACTGGCAAAATAAAAGGAAAGAGAGATCGCGGGCGACAAAGAGAGAACATACTGGATAGCTTGGTGTCATGGCATGGAAAACAGTCAACAACAGAACTGATACGATGCACTGTAGATAGAAGATTGTGGAGGGACATGATCACCTACGCCAACCGGTATGGCACATGATGATGATGATATATATATATATATATATATATATATACACATACATATAAATATATATATATATAAATATATATATGTATATATGTATACAGGGCTGTGTGTTTTCGCACGGTTGCATATACGTAAATACGTACAGACATTGCTGGTGGCGTTATAGTTGAGGTTCCCTATAAAATATTCTTCCCCCCCCCCCCCCCCCCCACAGATTTTAAGAACCATTCTACCTGTATTTTGGCTCTCCCATCTGGCAAACGTACCGGGTATCCTGCGCGGACTTAGCCCTTGTTTACGTTCCTTCAGACCACAGCGTTGTACGCAAGGCAGACATTTTCATTATTAATTTTATTTACCATCCTAGTTATAAATTATTTTCTTTTAGGTATTTATTTATTAGTTAGCTACGTACGGTTAATTTTATTTACTTACAAATCTATGTGTGTGTTATTTGTTTGTGCTAAAAGCCTTTTGAACCGAAACGTCGTTCAAATTTGTGTTGTCTATTAATTATGTAAAGCTTTAACCATACCTGTTTTTTCCGTTTTTTTTTAAATTTCTCCTTTACAATCAGCTTTACAGCGGCTTCTGTGATGGTGACCACTTGATCCTGCAAGTAAACTCCTTTACAATCAGCTTTACAGTGGCTTCTGTGATGGTGACCACTTGGCCCTGCAAGTGAACGTCTTTACAATCAGCTTTACAGCGGCTTCTGTGATGGTGACCACTTGGCCCTGAAAGTGAACTCCTTTACAATCAGCTTTACAGCGGCTTCTGTGATGGTGACCACTTGGCCCTGAAAGTGAACTTCGTTACAATCAGCTTTACAGCGGCTTCTGTGATTATGACCACTTGGCCCTGCAAGTGAACTTCTTTACAATCAGCTTTACAGCGGCTTCTGTGATGGTGACCACTTGGCCCTGAAAGTGAACTGCTTTATAATAATCAGCTTTACTGCAGCTTCGCATTTGTACGCCATTATATGCATTTCTTTGCCATGACATCCTCCCCCTAATCTGTATATGTGTCTACCCACATGCGTACTTATATGTGTATCGGTATGGCTACTTATTCACTGCGCGATAAGAACCACCTGTCACGTGGGTAGTTAATTTCGCAGATATCCAGAAGCGGCAAATGCAAACAACGACTTGTTTCATATATTAGCTCAGTTCGTGTCTCGTGAATTTCACTTCTGTTTTTTTTTAATATTACGAGACTGCAATGAGTCCAACAAATAAAAATAGACATTTATGGAAAAGACAGAGAAAACAAAGTTCACTATTTCAAAAATACCAAAGTTTAGTGACCCACAGACAAATGCAAACTGAATAATCAGAATTCATTTTAATTGTTAAATTAACCAATGGGAGATCAAGACTGCCTGGATCCTAACGGGCTCTACTGAACACCGAATACGACTCGTAATGGTAGCAACATTAATCAAAAGCTGCTATACAGTTGATTTTTCTTCTGGCATACAATGACACAAAGATGAAGATGATAAGCCTGTCACCTTTTTAGCAAGTACATCGTGGATTCCAGAAAATGTTATTCAAACTTTTAACATAAAAGGCGCGTTACCATTTGAACATTATTACCCTACCTTTCAGTACTTTCATAACTTCCTAATTGGTAATCCCTCGCAGTGTAACCACAGTATGTTTTAGATGTTTCAGTTGTGTTTGTTTCCTGTTGAAAACCATTACATTAGAAACGTTTGTTTGAAACTAGTCATATTATTGTATTTAAATAAACTTGCACAGAGCATTTACGTGCAATTCGTTATTTTTTCCTTTAATTCAACAGGGGGTGGGAGTTTGGCGGGTGTGGGCGGAGAGGTTGGATATTGGCGGTTAAAGAAAATCTAATATTAAGTAATGATTAGTGAAGTGAACTATTGTAGACAACAGGTTGTTACAGAGATACAATAATGATTAGTGAAGTGAACCATTGTACACAACAGGTTGTGACAGATATATAGTAATGATTAGTGAAGTGAACTATTGTAGACAACAGGTTGTGACAGAGATACAGCAATTATTAGTGAAGTGAACTATTGTAGAAACAGGTTGTGACAGAAATACAGTAATGATTAGTGAAGTGAAATATTGTAGACAACAGATTGTGACAACGATACAGCATTGTTTAGTAATGTGAACTATTGTAGACATCAGGTTGTGGCAGAGATACAGCAATGATTAATGAAGTGAACTATTGTAGACAGCAGGTTCTGACAGAGATACAGCAATGATTAGTGAAGTGAACTATTGTAGACAACAGGTTGTGACAGAGATAAAGCAATGATTAGTAAACTGAACTACTGTAGACAACATGTCGTGGTAGAGTTAGAACAATGATTAGTAAATTGTAGACAACAGGTCGTGGTTGTGTCAGAACAATGATTAGGAAATTATAGACAACAGGTCGTGGTAGAGTTAGAACAAAGATTAGTAAATTATAGACAACAGGTCGTGGTAGAGTTAGAACAAAGATTAGTAAATTGTAGACAACAGGTCGTGGTAGAGTTAGAACAAAGATTAGGAACTCGTGAACTGTTGAATAATAGGTCGTGACTGGACCACTTTTACATTTACTCAGCATGAAATATTTACTTATTTTTGTGGATAAGTAAGTTGGCTCTGGCGTACTTATGACCACATTATCAACGGCATCACTAACATTATGGCCGTCAACGTATGTGCCGTAAATCATGTGCCTTCTTGAGTTCTCTTATTTTCATTTAATTTCCTGATAAATCGGAATGAAACGGACCTATATCCAAAATTTACAGACACTACTTACCAGCAAACGTCTTAAAAAAATTTGACTACATTTTTCATAATGTTTTAAGGTCAAATTCGAAGCAAACAAAACTGAGAGTGAGTCAATTGGAAGTTATATTTTAAACAATAACAGAAATCTCTTCAAAGCTTCTCATACCTTTCTGACTAAAGCCATTTCAGAACAATAATAGCACGACACAGGGGGCCGTAAATACAAACTACCTCCGCTTGGAATACTCTCAACAATAACTGTTACCATGGAAACATCGAACATTAAAAGGATAAGGCTTCCGGTTTTCATTTTCTTTAAAAAAACATACGTCGCGAAGAAATGATTTGAGTTTTATTTTTTAAGTTTTCTGTTATAATGTTGTAAACAACAATTCTTGGTATAATGGTGCAAACAACAATTCTTGTTATAATGTTGCAAACAACAATTCTTGTTATAATGTTGCAAAACAACAATTCTTGTTATAATGTTGCAAACAACAATTCTTGTTATAATGTTGCAAAAAAAATTCTTGTTATAATGTTGCAAAAAAAATTCTTGTTATAATGTTGCAAATAACAATTCTTGTTATAATGTTGCAAACACAAATTCTTGTTCTAATATTGCAAACAAAATTCTTGTTATAATTTTGCAAAAAAATTTCTTGTTATAATGTTGCAAACTAAAATTTCTTGTTATAATGTTGCAAACTAAAATTTATTGTTATAATGTTGCAAACTAAAATTTCTTGTTATAATGTTGCAAACTAAAATTTATTGTTATAATGTTGCAAACTAAAATTTCTTGTTATAATGTGGCAAACTAAAATTTCTTGTTATAATGTTGCAAACTAAAATTTCTTGTTATAATGTGGCAAACTAAAATTTCTTGTTATAATGTTGCAAACTAAAATTTCTTGTTATAATGTTGCAAACTAAAATTTCTTGTTATAATGTTGCAAACTAAAATTTCTTGTTATAATGTTGCAAACTAAAATTTCTTGTTATAATGTTGCAAACTAAAATTTCTTGTTATAATGTGGCAAACTAAAATTTCTTGTTATAATGTTGCAAACTAAAATTTCTTGTTATAATGTTGCAAACTAAAATTTCTTGTTATAATGTTGCAAACTAAAATTTCTTGTTATAATGTTGCAAACTAAAATTTCTTGTTATAATGTTGCAAACTAAAATTTCTTGTTATAATGTTGCAAACTAAAATTTCTTGTTATAATGTTACAAACTAAAATTTCTTGTTATAATGTTACAAACTAAAATTTCTTGTTATAATGTTGTAAACTAAAATTTCTTGTTATAATGTTGTAAACTAAAATTTCTTGTTATAATGTTGCAAACTAAAATTTCTTGTTATAATGTTGCAAACTAAAATTTCTTGTTATAATGGGGCAAACTAAAATTTCTTGTTATAATGTTGCAAACTAAAATTTCTTGTTATAATGTTACAAACTAAAATTTCTTGTTATAATGTTACAAACTAAAATTTCTTGTTATAATGGGGCAAACTAAAATTTCTTGTTATAATGTTACAAACTAAAATTTCTTGTTATAATGTTACAAACTAAAATTTCTTGTTATAATGTTACAAACTAAAATTTCTTGTTATAATGTTACAAACTAAAATTTCTTGTTATAATGTTACAAACTAAAATTTCTTGTTATAATGTGGCAAACTAAAATTTCTTGTTAATATATTGCAAACAAAAATAGATTCTGTTATAATGTTATACACAGTAAACATAAACATGTACACAACAAGTTAAATAAACACTCTGCCGGTAAATTGCAATCTAAGAAACATAAAAAAAAAACTGTTCAAAATATGGCTACGCAGTTACAAACCTCCTCACGGAACAGTGATACATTTATCTACTGAGACGATGTTATTTTAAAATAATCGACCAATAAACGCCTAATTAGAAAATGAAGGATAGAGGAGGGAAATGAGATAATTTGTTAGAGGAGGGAAATGAGATAATTTGATGATGTCAGGTCTCAGCGCTTGTTAAATAGAATAGTTGTACGAGAACGGCCTACTAAAGTCTAGGCCACACAAACTAAAACACAGCGTTCATAGCCAAGTTTACACTGAAGTCATTTTATTCCTAATTTTATTTCGCATTCTTGTTCGACATTGTTAATTTTTTTATTAATTATTTTTATTTATTTTAAATACATATCTGTGTTTGTGTTGTATGTTTGTTCCTGCTGAAAGCCTGTTGAGCCTAAACGTTATTTTAATTTGTGTCGTCCATTTATTACGTAAAGCTTTAACCATGCCGTTTTTTGTTCCTATTTATATATATTATATATATATATATATATATAATTTTAAATTTGTGCCTACCAAAGTCTGTTATGTTTCATAAGTAACGCGACTGTGTGAGGTCTCGCTAAAAGGGGAGCTGAATGTCTACAAATACAACTGTCCTCGTGGCTCGTGCACTGTTATTTAGAACAACGTTTCTGGTTCCTGAGCGCACAACACACAGCTTCTGCCAAAAGTGCCACGTATATATCATTGTTGTCTCCCCTGGCGGTGATGACTCATTTCCCCAGAATCAAAGGTGATGCAAGATGGCGGCGACTTGTTTTCATGTTATGAACAAGAGAAGCAGCGAGGGATAGTTCAGATCAGAGCTGCTTTCTGGGCTGCATGAACATGCATTGACTCAGCAAACTTGTCTGTGTGGTGACCAGGTTACTGTGATACTACTGCAATAATATCAGTTAGGGGCAATTACTACAATTAAATATAATCTGCAACTAATTTGCAACGTTTGCTAATATTTCATTTCTTGTGCAGTTTGACAAACTACTTCCGATTTAGCTGTGACGTTTTCTGCAGTTTTATTACTCCTGTTTAATCCAATGTAGTGCCGTTTAAAAAATAAAATAAAAAAGTTAGATCTATAAGTGATACTGTGTAGGAAACAATTTATTAAAAAATATAAGTTACGTAGACGAAAAAGCACCAAAAGAAGATAAAAAATTGCGAACAGAAGAAGGCTGGATTCCTCTCTTTGTTAAAATAATAATAATAATCAAAGTTCTTACTAAATCTACACCATTAAAATCTGCATCACAAACACATTAATCCGAGGATTAATATTATCTCTGAGGTCTGTCTGCTTGAGTTGGGGGTTGGTGGGGGGGGGGTGAGGAAGAACTATCTTATGAAGCCGGAGAATAGCGACCGCATGTCCAGTGCGCTCACTCACCTCGTAGTGTTTAGATCAGAGTTTTTAATTTCACCAACGACAGAACCATCTTTTAGCTCTAACGAATCCTTGTCCACCTTATTTAGGACACACGTAAATGCGGTGTCCCTGGTGGTACAATGCGACCCGAACACACGCCATCTATAGACTTTCCACCAATACCATGTTTGATATTGAAATAAAATGCAGAAGCTAGGTACCGCATGATAAAGAAACAGATAGAAATAGAAATGACTGGTCTAAGAAATATAGGAGACTCTCTCTCTGCGATCAGATATAGGAGACTGAAACAAATATAAAACTCAGGTATAAAACAGATGGAATATAACTACAACAGATTCGCATTTACAAGCAGTGGTACGCCATCTTACAGGATATTATTCTTATTTTTACTTATCTTCTTTACTTTCTTTTCATTTTCTTCTTTTCTCTTTCTCTCTGATACCTAAAAGGTGTCGTGGTTATATCATTGTTCGTTCTTGTGCTGCTCGAACTGTCTGAATTAGTGATTTTCCTTTGTTGTTACATGTCTCTGTCACTGCATCTATCCATCTTCTTCTGGGTCTCCCTCTTTGTTTTTTTCCATGCATTCTCGAGAAGAACGCCCTTGATGGTGATTATTTTTTATTTACAATGCTTTTAATATAAGATTATTAGTAAACGTAAACCATTCCTGTATTTATAGAGACATTTAACCTACGACATATCAGCGACTCAGATTTAATACAAGTATAGCACTGATATCTAATATAACACAACGCCTTTGCGGGTTCCACGAGATATGTCAGTACCAACGTAATTACACACAAAACATTATAAGCCATGATATAAAAGTATTCTATTTGAAGCGTAACCTTATGAGAACTGTTGCTTCCCTTTCCGTAGTCTCAGAATATAGATTTAAACCTGATCTCAGTAGTTCTAACAGGTTTGCTCTGGAATGAACTGGCGCCTCTCAGTCATTGGTGTCTCATGTTAGAGAGTGCCTTCTGGCAAGACATTCCGGAATTGCTGTGTCGGATTACCAATAATTATTAAGATCTTTATCTAACTTTTAGAGCATTCGAAATTATACTTTAGTTCATAGTAGGTAAAAGCTGGAGACTACATTTTCCTCTAACTTTCAACTCCCTGTGGAGCATAGGTCTTCAACAAACACTTTCAACTCCCTGTGGAGTATACGTCTTCAACAAATACTTTCAACTCCCTGTGGAGCTGGGGTTTTCAACAAACACTTTTAACTCCCTGAGGAGCATAAGTCTTCAATAAACATTTTTAACTCCCTGTGGAGCATAGGACTTCAACAAACACTTTCAACTCCCTGTGGAGCATAGGGCTTCAATAAACACTTTACAAGCCGTTACGTTTCTTGCCATTCTTTTCAGATCTTTCCATCTCTTACCCACCATCTTCATCTCTGCTTCTATCTGTCTTCTCCAAGAATATTTTGGTCTTCCTCTTTGTCTTTTTCCTCGGGGATTCAAAAAACGGCCTGCTCTGTAACACTCAGTTCGCTTCCACAATTTGTGTCCTATCCAGCGCAAACGTTTTCAATGTATCTCTTTATTCAGAGATAGATTACATACTCACACGTAAACAAGACATATTCGCAGCATTCAGCACATTATGAAAAGAACTTAATTGCAAAACGAAATAATAAACAATTAATTTAAAGATGGAGCAGCAGTGAACAAAGGAGTTCTATTTAAACTGAGTGGGCTGGAACTGGGTCGTTCCATGAAGAAATATCAGTGGGTTGGAATTTATTTGTTCCTTCAATAAATACCAATGGGTTGGAATTGGGAGGTTTCTTAAAGAAATACCAGTTGGTTGGAATTGGGTGGTTCCTTGAAGAAATACCAGTGGGTTGGAATTTATTTGTTCCTTCAAGAAATACCAGTGGGTTGGAATTGGGAGGTTCCTTGAAGAAATACCAGTGGGTTGGATTTGGGAGGTTCCTTGAAGAAATACCAGTGGGTTGGATTTGGGAGGTTCCTTGAAGATATACCAGTGGGTTGGAATTGGGAGATTTCTTGAAGATATACCAGTGGGTTGGAATTGGGAGATTTCTTGAAGATATACCAGTGGGTTGGAATTGGGAGATTTCTTGAAGATATACCAGTGGGTTGGAATTGGGAGATTTCTTGAAGATATACCAGTGGGTTGGAATTGGGAGATTTCTTGAAGAAATACCAGTGGGTTGGAATTGGGAGGTTCCTTGAAGAAATACCAGTGGGTTGGAATTGGGAGGTTCCTTGAAGATATACCAGTGGGTTGGAATTGGGAGATTTCTTGAAGAAATACCAGTGGGTTGGAATTGGGAGGTTCCTTGAAGAAATACCAGTGGGTTGGAATTGGGAGGTTCCTTGAAGACATACCAGTGGGTTGGAATTGGGAGGTTCCTTGAAGAAATACCAGTGGGTTGGAATTGGGAGGTTTCTTGAAGAAATACCAGTGGGTTGGAATTGGGAGGTTTCTTGAAGAAATACCAGTGGGTTGGAATTGGGAGGTTTCTTGAAGAAATACCAGTGGGTTGGAATTGGGAGGTTCCTTGAAGAAATACCAGAGATTGAGAAAGTTAAATACGTTGTTTATTGAAAGGTCACTGAGGGTGTCAAGCATTGAGTGGCCTTTTTAAGTTCGTAGACAACAAGGACAATAAGAAGAACGAAGGGGAATTGCGCTAAAAATAGTAGAAGAGTAGTAATAGTAATAATAGTTATTATAATAATAATAGTTGCAGTAGTAGTAGTAGTAGTAAAAATAATAGTAGAATTATTAGTAGTAGCAACAGTAATACTAATAGTAATAATAAAAAGTAAAGAGCCCCGTCACGCCAAGTGGCGTATAGGTAATATGGTGTTAGTGACCATAAATTTTACAGACCTTCAGCACATGATTTGTGGGATAATGTGGTCGGTATTACGCCCGTGCCGCTTTACTTTCCCTGAAAAAAATCCGGTACCCATTTAAGGCTGGGTGAACCCGGAAGAATGAACTACAAGAAATGATAGACATAATAGTAAAAGAAAGCAACAAGAAAGGTATCAATTTGAATAATAAGAAAACAGAAGTAATGGTTATATCGAAGAAACAATCATTCCCATATTGCAGCATTAAAATAAACAGGACAAATCTGAAACAAGTGCTACGCGTCAAATACTTGGACACAATAATTACATCAGATGGAAGATGCACCACAGAAATAACAAGCAGAATAGCTCAGGCCAAAATAGCATTTCAGAAAATAAAAAGTATCTTATGCAATCAATCAATGTCAATAGAATTGAAAAAGAAAGTTCATCGGTGCTATATAGAACCAATTCTGACCTATGGAAGCGAATCATGGACAGTAGATAAACAAATGAAAAGACGATTAGAGGCAACATAGATGGGATTTCTCAGAAGAATGTTGAAAGTTCCCTGGACAGCTAAAAAGACCAATGAGGAAGTTTTCAAAGAGGCCAACAAAAATGGAGGTCCTAAAAACATCAGAAAGAAACAATCAACATTTTTGGGCACGTTATGAAAAGAGGAAAATTGGAATACTTGGTTACAACTGGCAAAATAAAAGGAAAGAGAGATCGCGGACGACAAAGAGAGAAAATACTGGATAGCTTGGTATCATGGCATGGAAACAGTCAAGAACAGAACTGATACGATGCACTGTAGATAGAAGAATGTGGAAGGACATGATCGCCTACGCCAACCGGTATAGCACATGATAATGATGATGATCCTGGAAGTCGTCTATCAGAATTGCTCTTGTTCTTTGTAGAAACAGTAATTGTGACAATAATAATAGTATATTTAGGGAAAAATATAAGTAATAATAGTAGAAGTTGAGTAGTGATAATAATAGTAACAACAGTAGCAGTAACATAAGTAGTAGATGCAGTGGTAGTAATACAACAAGAAGACTGGAATTCTAACTGTACTTTAGCAACACCTTGGAAGTGATGAAATTACCAAATTATTTCTATACAACCAAATAACGAGTTTTGATTTCCACAACTTTTCAAGGCTTCTGAAAGACATTGCTGCTTTAGCCAGTCTGATTCTAATTTCTTTGCTCGTATCCCCTTCTCGATCAATGTGACTTCCAAGATAGATGAAGTGATCGATCTCTTCTACTGGTTTGTTTTCCATGTATATTTTGTCACTTGTTGGAATTAAACTTTTCATGACTTTCAAAACTTAGGCTATTCAAATCAAATGTACTATCAACCCTTACGTATGCGTGTGAAAGCTGGAAAACAACAAGAGATATAGAAACAAAGTTGAACGCATTCGAAAATAAATGTCTAAGGAAAATACTTGGTATAGAATGGAACGAATTCAAAACAAACGAGGAAATTAGAGAAATCGCCAATCAACCACTAATATCTTCAGTAATAAAGAAAAGACGATGGTCATACGTTGGACATGTGATGAGAAGAGATAATAATCGAATAGCAAAGCAAGCCCTCATATGGGAAACAACAGGTAAAAGAAAAAGAGGAAGACCCAGGGAGACACTGAGAAGAACATTGATGAGAGAGGCAAGAGCAGCAGGAATCGGCTCCCTCAATGAGATAGAACTGCTTGCACAGAACAGAGACAGATGGCGAGATTTGATAAAATATCTTTAAAAGAAAACTGCTAGAACAAAAATTCATATAGGAGAAGGTGTATCTTGGTCTACGCCCTATGGGCCGGTCACGGCTCGAAAGGTCAATAGATAGATAGAAATAACGAGAACTTCACGAGGGAAACAATACAAGAGAAAAAATATTTAACCCTGTCGTTGATTAACTATCGTAATAAACACCAGAAGTGCAGTAAAGGAGAACTTTCATTTAAGATGCAACGAGTTGTTGTTATTGTTATTGTTATTGGTTATGGAAGGCCTCGGTCTCACAGCAAACGAATTAAAATCCATAATTGCTCAACCGCCCGTGCCAGTGGAATCATCCGAATTACTAACTCATCTCCCAAACAAAGAAAGGTAACTGTAGTCCCCATCGTAGCAGTCTCAGCACACGCCAAAAGACATAAGTCGAAACCGCGCAGAAAGTGAACACAGCCAACTGTTCTCTGTCATACGATATCATCATTCATCATAAACAAGCGGGATATCGAAGCAGGATCAAAACGGATGAGACACACAGCTCACGGTGTGCACAGAGCACTTAACTCAGTAGCTCCTGCAACAAGCCGGACTTGGAACATGAGGAAACTGCAAGAAGGAACACTTTTCAGACATAGCCTTCAATGGTTCCTGCCGCCTATCTACCATTTACCATGGGAGTTTACGTCCTTCCGAAAATGATGATCGTCGTAGCACTTTATGATGTTACGCAAGGAACGACAATAGTGACAAACAGCTATGTACTTACATCTCTGCCGACTCCAGCGCCTAGCACTGTTAGGCCTGTGGCTTTCTCCAGAAGACCGTTCAAGCTCTCTGAGTAAGATATAACAAAGCTTGGTTTAGAACAGTATCAATGCAACTAAAATAATCAAATGTATTTTTTTGGACAACAGTACAATTTAAACTCTGAAAGTGCAATATTGTAATTAGTTTTCTGAAATTTGAACTAACTAAAGTGGGATATGTTTACTATTTTCTGTCACTTGTATTGAAATATCCTCCAAACCTCCATCATGCAACATAACAATAAACAGGACTAATCTGAAACAAAATGTGACGCGTCAAAGAATTGGGCACAATAATAACATCAAATGGAAGATGCACCACAGAAATAACAAGCAGAATAGTTCAGACTAAAATAACTTATCAGAAAATGAAAAACGTTTTATGCAACATTTCTATGTCAATAGACTTGAGAAAGAGATTTCATCGGTGTTATATGGAGCCAATTCTGACCTATAGAAGCGAATCATGGACAATAGACAAACAAATGAAAAGACGATTAGAGGCAAGATAGATGGAATTTCTCAGAAGAATGTTGAAAGTTCCCTGAACAGCTAAAAAGACCAATGAGGAAATTCTCAAAGAGGTCAACACAAAAAGGGAGCTCCTAAATCAGAAAGAAACAATCAACATTTTTTGGGCACATCATAAGAAGAGGACATTTGATATGGAAAACGGTCAACAACAGAATTAATACGATGCACTGTGGATAGAAAGATGTGGACGGACATGATCGCCTATGCCAACCGGCATGGCACATGATGATGATGTGTTGAAAAGTGCTTTTATAAAAAAATAAAACTCGGAATCATCATGTATATCTGTACTGTCTTTGTCATGACACCCGTGTGACTACCGGAGGGATTGACCACATTGGTGGGATGTTTGGTATATCATCACCAGTCTCTCTTTCCAGGCGGATGAAGCCCAACTCTTCGTTCTGGCTTAGAAAGATGGTGACATGACAAAGTAGTGGATTGCTGGATTGTGTGAAGTATAGCGCGGCCTTGTGTCACATGAAGACCATCCCGTAGCTCATTGACCTGTCCTTTCTGACCAGGTCTCTTGTAAAGCTGAGAAAGACACTGCAAACCGTTATTGGATTTTATATCGTTATATGAATTGTATAAATATCTGTACTGTAAACACGTAAAACATCCAGCGAAAAACTGTTGGATTCTTCCTTCTACATTTGCGTTCAATTCTTCCTTCTACATTTTGCGATGAATTCTTCCTTCTAATTTTGTGTTGATCTCTTCTTTCTACATTTTGCGTTGCACCTTTTCTTCTACATTTTGAGTTGAACTATTCATTCTACATTTGCGTTGATTTCTTCCTTCTACGTTTGCGTTGATTTCTACCTTCTACATTTGCGTTGATTTCTTCCTTCTACTTTTGCGTTGATTTTTTCCTTCTACATATTGCGTTGAATTCTTCCTTCAACATTTGCGTTGATTTCTTCTTTCTACATTTGCGTTGATTTCTTCTTTCTACATTTGCGCTTATTTCTTCATCTACATTTGCGTTGAATTTTTCCTTCTGCTTTTTGCGCTGAATTCTTCCTTCTACAATTGCGTTGGATTCTTCCTTCTACATTTTGCGATGAATTCTTCCTTCTAATTTTGTGTTGATCTCTTCTTTCTACATTTTGCGTTGAACCCTTCCTTCTACATTTTGAGTTGAACTATTCATTCTACATTTGCGTTGATTTATTCCTTCTACATTTGCGTTGATTTCTACCTTCTACATTTGCGTTGATTTCTTCCTTCTACATTTGCGTTGATTTCTACCTTCTACGTTTGCGTTGATTTCTACCTTCTACATTTGCGTTGATTTCTTCCTTCTACTTTTGCGTTGATTTTTTCCTTCTACATTTTGCGTTGAATTCTTCCTTCAACATTTGCGTTGATTTCTTCTTTCTACATTTGCGTTGATTTATTCTTTCTACATTTGCGCTGATTTCTTCATCTACATTTGCGTTGAATTTTTCCTTCTGCTTTTTGCGCTGAATTCTTCCTTCTACATTTGCGTTGAATTCTTCCTTCTACATTTGCGTTGAATTCTTCCTTCTACATTTGCGTTGAATTCTTCCTTCTACATTTGCGTTGAATTTTTCCTTCTACGTTTTGCGTTGATTTCTCTCGTCTACATCTGCTGTAAAACGTCTAGTAATAAAACAACTGAACTCATTTTTCTTCCTAGGTAGTAAAAAGCTTAATAAATTAAAATGGTTAACTTCTTTAACTTTATCTGTATCATTGCTCACTGCTCCTTTTGGACAATGTCTGTTAAGGATATGAATGTAACATTTAATCTTAGAAGAGAATATAAATGAAATTGAAGTGAAGCTTGTCCGGCTGGCAACTAAATTAAAATATTCACTGTTCAGACTTGAATGAATTTATTGAATGGCTGGAATTATGTCACATGTCTAAAGTAATTGTGGAGTGGTTATGTTCTGGCTTCAAGGCCAACTTACTATGGGTTTGTCGTAGGACGAATTCAGATTAATCGATCTATTCTAAAACGGTTATTTGCCTTTCAGTTATGGAAGGCTATGACTGTGTAAACTAACATTGGCTACATCAACTCTCAGAAGCCTCAATGGCTGAGGCTTAAGTGTGATTCGCTTCTCATCAGAAATGTTTGAGTTCAACTCCCAGATGTGGTTATTTTATTTCATGCTAAAAACGCTACGGGATTCACTAAGCCGCTATAATTAGTATAGACGATGTTTTCTGGGAAGTGGCAGCGGCTTGGCGTTATACGGATCACATCATACAAAAACAAGGCCGTGGTTGCAGTACAATGCGGTCAATACCACACTATTCTATATGCGCATATCAAGGAGTGGAGGAGTGGTTTTCATCACAATGCCCGGTGGAGCCATATCACCCGCCACGTGTATTTTTGGTGCTCGGGAAGTCCCAGAGTCAGTGTCGTCATTTATTGTCCAGTATTCAGTTGAACAAAAGATTGAATGAGAAGAAATGATGACGCGAGCTTTGACGCATTTTTCCCCCCCTTCCGAATGAACAGAAACGGTAACTGTCGGCTTCATATGGTCAGAGCAATGCAGATTTAGCGGTTGAGATTACATTGCACAACAAGGTTGAGATGCCCTGGTTTAGAGAGAACCTTTAATGTTAACGATGGTGTAATGCCGCCATATATCTATCTGACTGTTCTAAGTGCTTATCTTATTATTCTAAGAACGTATCTGATTGCTCTAAGTACATATCTTATTATTCTAAGAACATATCTAATTGCTCTAAGTACTTATCTTATTATTCTAAGAACGTCTATACTTGCTCTAAGTATTTATCTTATTATTCTAAGGACCTATCTGATTGCTCTAAGTACTTATCTTATTATTCTAAGAACATAACTAATTGTTCTAAGAACGTATCTTATTATTCTAAGGACCTATATGATTGCTCTAAGGACTTATCTTATTATTCTAAGAACATAACTAACTGTTCTAAGAACTTATCTTATTATTCTAAGAACATATCTGATTGCTCTAAGTACTTATCTTATTATTCTAAGAACATAACTAATTGTTCTAAGAACTTATCTTATTATTCTAAGAACGTATCTAATTGCTCTAAGTACTTATCTTATTATTCTAAGAACATATCTAATTGCTCTAAGTACTTATCTTATTATTCTAAGAACATATCTAATTGCTCTAAGTGCTTATCTTATTATTCTAAGAACATATCTTATTGTTCTAAGGACGTATCTTATTATTCTAAGGACCTATCTGAGTGTTCTAAGGACTTGTGTGATTATACATAGGGCCTCTCTGACTATTCTAAAACGATAACCTAACCATTATAAAGACCTGACTAAATTACAACGTGGCAAGCTGGTACTGTCTGAGGTTCCTAGTATTGAAAAGGAATTTATCGGAGGCCTATAATGTTCTTCATTCTTAAAAAGTACGTTCTAAGAATTGGTTTTAAAGTTTTCATTTCTCATTTTCTTAAAAGATAAATAATTATTTACTTCTTGTCAAGTTATGTTAATACAGACACTGTGTAGCGTTTACATTTCAAAACGTTTCATTAATATATTGAAGTCTATTTTCATTTTTGACGTAGAAATTCTCAGAAGGGAGATAACAGCGAATAAACTCCTATTTTTTGGTCTTTATTGTGGAAAAGGAGCACAGGTGGCCGAATCGATAACTTGTCGAGCTCAAAGCAAGGTGAACGGGGGTTCGAACCCCGGTAGAGTCAAGAACTTTTTTTTTATCGGAGATGAAATGAAAACTCAGACCCGAAAATCTGGCGGTGACTGCAGGTGACAAGCGGCCTTTATTTTCTGGTCTCATAAGGTCCCCGACAGACCCTAATAATGGGAAGTTTACAGATAGTATTTTTATCATTGTGAAAAGTGCTATTTCACGAGCGTATTATCCACTAAATACAGAGCAAATTTAGAGCCAATAATCTCAAAAGTATAAAATCTTTGGGAACTTTGTTAACCTCAGACGGAAGATGTAAAAAAGAGGTGAGATGCAGAATGGCTCAGGCAAAAGCAGCTTTCCAAAAAATGAGGAAGATACTATGCAATCCATTTTTGACAATAGAAACAAAAAAAAAAAAAAGAGTTCTTAAATGTTATGTAGAGCCAGTCTTAACATATGGATGTGAATCATGGACAATAGGACAACAGACAAGAAAATCACTGGAGTCTGTAGAACTGTGGCTTTACAGAAGAATATTGAGAATACCATGGACAGCAACGAAGAGTAATGAAAATGTTTTGAAAGAGGTTAAAGTAAAAAGAGAGCTAATTTCCAATATTAAGAAGAAACAATCATCATTTTTTTGGGTCATGTAATGAGAAGAGAACAACTGGAATATATTGTAACAACTGGAAAAATTGAGGTACGAAGAGATAGAGGGAAGCAAATAGAAAAAAATACCAGACAGCTTAAGAGAATGGCTTGGCAGAAGGTCAACAACAGAAATGATAAATAACTGTCGAGATCGAAAGTTGTGGAGAGACATGATCACCTACGCCAACAGGCCCGGTACTTGATGATGATGATGATGACCTCAAAAGTGGGAATAATTTCTTTGGAAGCTTATTAATATAATCTGCAGTTACCTCAACTGAACTGAGAAATGGGTCACAATGGAATTCACACAATTCTAACTCAAAGAAACCCGCAATTTTTGTTTACTTAATGTCACGCTGCTACTTATCAGAGCATGACTTTACTAGTTGTCAATGGTTAGAGATAAAGAAAGAAATAACAGACATGGATGGAGGAAATAGTCTAAAGTGTCCGTGGACAGCTGTTTGGCGAAAGGTCTTGAATAAAATTATAGTTTTGTTTCCATTAAGTTAGGGAGCCATGAGAGCTCAGTGTTAGTGAACTGGACTACAAATGTCAAGAGATCGGGCTCGATCCTGATCAACGGCTTCCAGGTTCACCCAGCCTTAAATGGGTACCGATTTTTTTCTGGGAAAATAAAGCGGCACGGGCGTAATACTGACCACATTAAATTAAAAATAATGTGCCGAAAGTCTGTAAAAATTATGGACGCTAATGCCATATAGGGAGCCGCGATAGCTCAGTGGTTAGTGAACTTGACTACAAAGGACAAGAGGTAGGGTTCGATCCCAACCGACGGCTTCCGGGTTCACCCAGCCTTAAATGGGTACCGGAGTTTTTTCTGGGAAAGTAAAGCGGCACGGGCGTAATACCGACCACATTACCCCAAAAATCATGTGCTGAAGGTCTGTAAAATTTATGGTCACTAACACCATGTTCCCTATACGCCACTTGGCGTGACGGGGGGTACTTTACTTTTTACTAATGCCATATTCCCTATACTCCAATTGTCATGACGGGGCTCTTTAATTTTACTTTTTTACTTTCCATTGAGTTGTGTCTTTTTCTTACATGGGCAGCATTTTTTTTCATGAAGACACTAAACAGCAGAAAAAAAACTTAAGGATACTTTGAACATTTGTAGTTTTCTTAATTGATATTTGTCTGTATGTCTATGCATGTCATCTCCTTCCACGTTGTCTCTATATCTCAAATACAAGAGCAGTAATTGCGTGTTTGACGTCAGGAAAACCAGAAAGTTTCGCTGCTAGATAAAAAAAAAACAACACCTTATCAAATTGCAAGATGTTATCAAAGAGAGAAAGTTTCACTGCTAGATACAAAAACAACACCTTATCAAATTACAAGATATTATCAAAGAGAGAAAGATTCGCTGCTTGCATAGGAAAATACAAGACATTGTCATAATACAAAACTGTATTTAAAAAAGCATTTGACAAAGCAAAGCACCAAGGAAAAAATATACATTTTAGAATGCATTAACGTAGACAGTAAATATCTAAGAATAATAAAAACGATGTACTAGCAACAAACAGCGGCCATAAGAACTAGAAATCAATTCGGAGTGTTTCAACAAATAAAACAGGGTGTTAGACAAGGTTGTGTGCTGTCATCAGATTTGTTTAATATTTATAGTGAGATTATTTTAAGATCCATAAGGGCCATGCCTGGAATAACAATTGGAGGTCATTAAATAAATAATAAAAGTATGCTGATGATACAATCTTGATCGTTAAGAGTGAAAATGTGTTACAAGAAATGGTGGACATTATAGTGAAAGAAAGCAAAAATAAAGGACTCAGCCTTAATAGCAAAAAGACAGAAGTAATGATAGCAACACAGACAAAGACATCCCTTTAATGCACAATAAAGACAAATGGAACAATACAAAACAGATAAATGCATTTAAATATCTGGGAACAATCTTAACCTCAGATGGTAGATGTACAACAGTGGTGAGGTGCAGAATGGCTCAGGCAAAAGAAGCTTTCAAAAAAAAAATGAGGAAAATACTGTGCAATCCATTTTTGACAATTGAAACAAGAAAAAGAGTTATTAAATGTTATGTAGAACCAGTCTTAACATATGGATGTGAATCATGGACAATAAAACAAATACAAGAAAATCACTGGAGGCTGAAGGAATGTGGTTTTACAGAAGAATGTTGAGAATACCATGGATACAGCTAAGAAGAGTAATGGAAACATTCTGAAAGAGGTCAAAGCAAAAAGAGAGCTAATTTCCAAAATTAGAAAGAAACAGACATACTTTTTTTGACATACAATGAGAAGAGAACAGCTAGAATATATTGTAACAACTTGGAAAATTGAGGGACGAAGAGATAGAGGGAAGCAAAGAGTAAAGATACAAGTCAGCTTAAGAGAATAGCTTGACAGAAGGTAAACAACAGAAATAATAAAGAACTGTGAGATGAAAGTTGTGGAGAGACATGAACACCTATGCCAGCAGACATGGTACTTGATGATGATGAAAACAAAACACACATTTTTTTAGGAAAACGACTCACAAGTTAAGAACGCCACAGTGAATAGAAAACAACAAGCTCCACAAGATAGTATAAAAGCTGTGTCATTAAATAGTTAAATCGTTTTTACAAAATTCTTCATTGGTTAAAACTCAGAATAATCTCTTAAATAAAAAGCGCACAGAGTTAAAAGTTCATATAATCATTTATAAACTTGAGTTTCAATCTTCCTCTCGTCCGTTACACGATACTTTCATGTATTATTTTTCTCATTAAATTAGTTGTCTCCGGCAAATTATTAGGTAAAGTAGAGTAGAAGAGAATAAACACCATAATCGTGAATACAAAAATGGTACACTTTTTTTGGTTAAAATGTGTAAGACGAGAAGACTGTATGGAAACAGTAGTACAAATAAAGTCTGACCGCCATCAATACGTGTAATGTATCTGTAGAGTAAATGTTGATAGTAAAGATGCTGTCTGAATTTATAATGTAATAGTCTAGTTTGACTGGCAGTTTGCATTTCTACTAAACGAGAATAAAAATTAAAAAAAAATAAAATAATTAATAATAACTCGGAATAACAACTGAATAAGAACTTATTAGACAAAGAAAAAACGTGAGAAAATAGGAGAAAAATGAGAGTATTTGGGATTAATGGAAACAATGGATGAAATAGATTTAGAGAAATTGAAAGAGAGAGAGAGAGAGAGAGAGAGAGAGAGAGAGAGCGAGAGAGAGAGAGAGAGAGATAAAAGAAAGTTTAAAATTGTGTTGAAAGTAGTGACCAAGCACATGAAAATTATATTGAAAATAAACAAGTGAGATGAAAAGAGTGAAAAGTGAGGAACACGAGTCTCTAAAATGAGTGAGTGACATGGGGGGGGGGGGGAGAATGATTTCGATTACAAAGTGAGATAAGGGAGATAAGATATAAGATATAAGAGATGCAATTCAAACAGATATGGTTATTTAAATGAAATATAGATAGATCTTTGTATCACTATAGCATTGACTTGGAAGTACGTGGGAGAAGAGCTTAGAGTAACATTACAAGAACAGGCGTGAAGATAATGTGAATGACGTAATTTAACATAAACAAGGACTCAAGTGTTAAATTAGAACTAAATATGTTGACTCGTTAGAAAATCACACACAACAACATAGATGGATCAGGTGAGAATAACAAGCAAAAAAAACTGATGTATGATGTATCAGATGAGAATAACAAGCAACAAAACTGGTGTATTAGATGAGAATAACAAGCAATAAAACAGATGTATCAGATGAGAATAACTAAACAAATGTATCAGATGAGAATAACAAGCAATAAAACTGATGCATCAGATGATAATAACAAGCAACAAAACAGATGTATCAAATGAGAATAACAAGCAATAAAACAGACGTATCAGATGAGAATAACAAGCAACAAAACTGGTGTATCAGATGAGAATAACAAGCAACAAAAATGGTGTATCAGGTGAGAATAACAAGCAATAAAACTGATGTATCAGATGAGAATAACAAGCAACAAAACAGATGCATCAGATGAGAATAACAAGCAACAAAAATGGTGTATCAGGTGAGAATAACAAGCAATAAAACTGATGTATCAGATGAGAATAACAAGCAACAAAACTGGTGTATCAGATGAGAATAACAAGCAACAAAACTGATGTATCAGGTGAGAATAACAAGCAACAAAACTGATGTATCAGATGAGAATAACAAGCAACAAAACCGATGTATCAGGTGAGAATAACAAGCAACAAAACTGATGTATCAGATGAGAATAACAAGCAACAAAACTGATGTATCAGGTGAGAATAACAAGCAACAAAACAGATGTATCATATGAGAATAACAAGCAACAAAACTGATGTATCAGATGAGAATAACAAGCAACAAAACTGATGTATCAGATGAGAATAACAAGCAACAAAACTGATGTATCAGGTGAGAATAAGAAGCAACAAAACTGATGTATCAGATGAGAATAACAAGCAACAAAAATGGTGTATCAGGTGAGAATAACAAGCAATAAAACTGATGTATCAGATGAGAATAACAAGCAACAAAACAGATGCATCAGATGAGAATAACAAGCAACAAAAATGGTGTATCAGGTGAGAATAACAAGCAATAAAACTGATGTATCAGATGAGAATAACAAGCAACAAAACAGATGCATCAGATGAGAATAACAAGCAATAAAACTGATGTATCAGATGAGAATAATAGGGAACAAAACTGGTGTATCAGATGAGAATAACAAGCAATATAACTGATGTATCAGGTGAGAATAACAAGCAACAAAACTGATGTAGCAGGTGAGATTAAGAAGCAACAAAACTGATGTATCAGATGAGAATAACAAGCAACAAAAATGGTGTATCAGGTGAGAATAACAAGCAATAAAACTGATGTATCAGATGAGAATAACAAGCAACAAAACTGATGTATCAGATGAGAATAACAAGCAACAAAACTGGTGTATCAGATGAGAATAACAAGCAACAAAACTGATGTATCAGATGAGAATAACAAGCAACAAAACAGATGTGTCAGATGAGAATAACAAGCAACAAAACTGATGTATCAGATGAGAATAGCAAGCAACAAAACTGATGTATCAGATGAGAATAACAAGCAACAAAACTGATGTATCAGATGAGAATAACAAGCAACAAAACTGATGTATCAGATGAGAATAACAAGCAACAAAACTTGTGTATCACATGAGAATAACAAGCAATAAAACAGATGTATCAGATGAAAATAACAAGCAACAAAACAGTTGTATCAGATGAGAATAACAAGCAACAAAACTCATGTATCAGGTGAGAATAACAAGCAACAAAACTGATGTATCAGGTGAGAATAACAAGCAACAAAACTGATGTATCAGATGAGAATAACAAGCAACAAAACTGATGTATCAGATGAGAATAACAAGCAACAAAACAGATGTATCAGATGAGAATAACAAGCAACAAAACAGATGTATCAGATGAGAATAACAAGCAACAAAACTGATGTATCAGATGAGAATAACAAGCAACAAAACTGATGTATCAGATGAGAATAACAAGCAACAAAACTGGTGTATCAGGTGAGAATAACAAGCAATAAAACTGATGTATCAGATGTGAATAACAAGCAACAAAACAGATGCATCAGATGAAAATAACAAGCAATAAAACTGATGTATCAGGTGAGAATAATAAGCAACAAAACTGATGTATCAGGTGAGAATAACAAGCAACAAAACAGATGTATCAGATGAGAATAACAAGCAACAAAACATATGCATCAGATGAGAATAACAAGCAACAAAACTGGTGTATCAGATGAGAATAACAAGCAATAAAACAGATGTATCAGATGAAAATAACAAGCAACAAAACAGATGTATCAGATGAGAATAACAAGCAACAAAACTGATGTATCAGGTGAGAATAACAAGCAACAAAACTGATGTATCAGGTGAGAATAACAAGCAACAAAACTGATGTATCAGGTGAGAATAACAAGCAACAAAACTGATGTATCAGGTGAGAATAACAAGCAACAAAACTGATGTATCAGATGAGAATAACAAGCAACAAAACTGATGTATCAGATGAGAATAACAAGCAACAAAACTGATGTATCAGATGAGAATAACAAGCAACAAAACTGATGTATCAGATGAGAATAACAAGCAACTAAACTGATGTATCAGATGAGAATAACAAGCAACAAACTTTAATGATGTGAGATTTCTTTAGATAATCACAGTATATGTGAAAAGAAGAACATGCAGCTAACAGGGTATGAAATAACCGAAAAAAAAAATGCGTCGTTGAACTAAGAACTAAACGCAAAGCGAGAAAACTAAAGTGCTGTCATAAAAGTCAACCAGAGAATTCTAACGCGGTTAAACAGACAAAATATAATATAATATATATAAACCTAAAGTCCATTAACCTTTAGTGTCCAAAACAGAATATTTTAGAAACAGAATATTTTAGAAACAGAATATTTTAGAAACAGAATATTTTAGAAACAGAATATTTTAGAAACAGAATATTTTAGAAACAGAATATTTTAGAAACAGAATATTTTAGAAACAGAATACAGTTAAAGAGGGAACTGTACACAGAGCGAAATAATGAGGCAATCACCGAACGTAGGGAATAGAAAACATGAGAACCAAGCTTTTATCAGAGAAGTTATTATGTATCTAAATAAAGAACCGAACGTAGGGAATAGAAAACATGAGAACCACGCTTATATCAGAGAAGTTATTATGTATCTAAATAAAGAACCGAACGTAGGGAATAGAAAACATGAGAACCAAGCTTTTATCAGAGAAGTTATTATGTATCTAAATAAAGAACCGAACGTAGGGAATAGAAAACATGAGAACCAAGCTTATATCAGAGAAGTTATTATGTATCTAAATAAAGAACCGAACGTAGGGAATAGAAAACATGAGAACCAAGCTTATATCAGAGAAGTTATTATGTATCTAAATAAAGAACCGAACGTAGGAAATAGAAAACATGAGAACCAAGCTTTTATCAGAGAAGTTATTATGTATCTAAATAAAGAACCGAACGTAGGGAATAGAAAACATGAGAACCAAGCTTATATCAGAGAAGTTATTATGTATCTAAATAAAGAACCGAACGTACATCTAAACAAGATAACGAAGTTATACCCAAATAAGAAACCTAACATATTCTCACACATAAAACTCGATGTCAAAAAAGAACATAAATGCAAATAATTAAAGTTACGTATTTATAGAGAACCTAACCATTACTCAAATACAGAACCTAACGTTTATCAGCATAGAGTAACGTACATGTTGATATAAAAAAACATTAGGAATATCACAACTTATTTTAAAATAAGAGCCGTTATAAATAAAGCTGAAAAAAGAAATGAATGAAGAGAAAAGAATAGTCCATCAGAGAAAGCCAACGTTCGCTCACCTAATAATAAACTAGCTAGAGGGGAGAAATAAAGGAACATACGGACACACTTCGCAGACAGAGTAGATACCTTAGATGGATGAGGCAGATTATAACGTGATCATGTTGCGGATCAAACGCTGATTAGAGAAGGGATGAAAGTCAAGATCCCAAGAGTAGAGGAAACATGACACCAAAGATGCCCTTAACATGGTCAGGCTGGCAACAAATGAGTCTAGACAGGAATTTGAAATCACACCAGGCAGGGACTGCACTTCCCCTGACAAGGGAGATTAATCACAGAGAAGAAATGGCAAATTGTCAGGAGTCCTTTGACATGTGAGCACTGTCTGTATTACAGGATAATGTACATCAGTTTTAGAAGCTGCCTATCAGAATATTATTGATTTTAAGATTTCACTTCTCTGCACTCAGGATGGATCCGCAAGTTAATTACTTATTAATCTTATTCTCTTTGGTCGATGACCGAAAAAAATCACTTTAATGTTAGGGTCGACACAGTCCGTGACCTCCTGTAGAACATGTTCACATATTCTAACAACCTTGCGCGGTCAGCAGGAACAGCATCATTCACAGAACTCATTGTCTGCTCCATGTTATTGAATCTCAGCCTCCATTGTTCTCCATAATTTTGTCAATCGCTTATCTCTTCACTTGCGACTAGAGTGCTCTACTTTAATAGCACTTGTGATGGTTTCAGTGACCCATAAAGAAACGTGACCTAAATTTCCTCCTGATTTCACCTTTCGAGCACTGTTTGTGTGCTTTAATTCCATTTCAGTGTTCGTCCACTCTTTTATATTATCTTCCCAATTAATGTCTTAAAACTCAGCCCATTGACTGTTCCCTGGCGAGTAATCCAAGGTCTTCTGTCACTGATTCGATGACCGACCTGGATTTGTGGTCTGGCAAATTGTTAATGGTGCTGACCAAATTCTTGACCTCCCATTTTAGGAAAAGAGCTTCATTAGAGCCAAGTCTTTGTATGTACCTTCATTATCTGAACTCTATTATGAATGTTATTATCTTCTGAAATTCTTTTGAAAGTATCCATGTGTGCAGGCAAACACGATTATAGAGTTTACTATCAAATGCATCAATTTAGTTATTTCGCTATTTCTATAGAGGGTCTCAGACAGTACCAAATCGGCATTTCTTCAGTAATTGACGATCCAGTGACAATCTTACACAAAAAAGAAATTTGAGCAGGAATATATATATTCCAGTGAACTGGACTACAAAGGACATGAGGTAGGGTTCGATCCCAACCGACGGCTTCCGGGTTCACCCAGCCTTAAATGGGTACCGGATTGTTTCTGGGAAAGTAAAGCGGCGCGGGCGTAATACCGACCACATTACCCCAAGAATCATGTGCCGAAGGTCTGTAAAAATTATGGTCACTAACACCATAATCCCTATAAGCCACTTGGCGTGACGGGTCTCTTTACTTTTTTTTTTACACATATATATATATATATATATATATTATATATATATTCTTTTGGCGAAACAAAGTAGCGCAGCCTACCTGTCGCCTCTCTGCTGATATATGTCATTTGGGTGGAAGTGTCTACACAATACGGTTGTTATTCGTGACTGGTAGTGCACAGAATAGCTGGGAAATGTGTTGGTATACTTTGAGGGAGCCAGTGTTTGGTGGTAAAACCCATTAAAGAAATGCCCGGTTCTTTTGCAAAACATATCCTACATCAGTTTTAATGTTGTTAGTATTACTATGCTCAAACACAATTTACTCTGGATAAATATATCCTGCTGAAAAGAAGACATAATTCCAGGAACATACGAAAGAGAGCTTACATACATAAAAACAACAGGAAACCATGATAGTAAAGTATGAAGAAGAGATATGAAGTCATTAATAATGGTGCCCAACATTAAGACAAATAGTGGGGATGATAACTGCATATTTACTTTACACTCATAAGCTAATAGTAAAGTGATTGTTGTTAAATGCACCACCCAAAACCAATTAAGGGACGATGGTATATTTAAACACTGGAAACATTCCACAAACAAAACATAAAACACAGAAAACAATAGACAACCTGAACTAGAATCGAACTTTTACTTGTAGACATAGCGCCTTGCCGTGAAAGACCTGCATTTCAGCATTGTACCTGCCACGATTGCAATCACTAGCGATGTCTTCCACGCATGATTGTCCTGCGACTAGAGCACACGGTTACGACCATGATTGTCCTGCGACTAGAGCACACGGTTACGACCATGATTGTCCTGCGACTAGAGCACACGGTTACGACCATGATTGTCCTGCGACTAGAGCACACGGTTACGACCATGATTGTCCTGCGACTAGAGCACACGGTTACGACCATGATTGTCCTGCGACTAGAGCACACGGTTACGACCATGATTGTCCTGCGACTAGAGCACACGGTTACGACCATGATTGTCCTGCGACTAGAGCACACGGTTACGACCATGATTGTCCTGCGACTAGAGCACACGGTTACGACCATGATTGTCCTGCGACTAGAGCACACGGTTACGACCATGATTGTCCTGCGACTAGAGCACACGGCTACGACCATGATTGTCCTGCGACTAGAGCACACGGTTACGACCATGATTGTCCTGCGACTAGAGCACACGGTTACGACCATGATTGTCCTGCGACTAGAGCACACGGTTACGACCATGATTGTCCTGCGACTAGAGCACACGGTTACGACCATGATTGTCCTGCGACTAGAGCACACGGTTACGACCATGATTGTCCTGCGACTAGAGCACACGGTTACGACCATGATTGTCCTGCGACTAGAGCACACGGTTACGACCATGATTGTCCTGCGACTAGAGCACACGGTTACGACCATGATTGTCCTGCGACTAGAGCACACGGTTACGACCATGATTGTCCTGCGACTAGAGCACACGGTTACGACCATGATTGTCCTGCGACTAGAGCACACGGTTACGACCATGATTGTCCTGCGACTAGAGCACACGGTTACGACCATGATTGTCCTGCGACTAGAGCACACGGTTACGACCATGATTGTCCTGCGACTAGAGCACACGGTTACGACCATGATTGTCCTGCGACTAGAGCACACGGTTACGACCATGATTGTCCTGCGACTAGAGCACACGGTTACGACCATGATTGTCCTGCGACTAGAGCACACGGTTACGACCATGATTGTCCTGCGACTAGAGAACACGGTTACGACCATGATTGTCCTGCGACTAGAGCACACGGTTACGACCATGATTGTCCTGCGACTAGAGCACACGGTTACGACCATGATTGTCCTGCGACTAGAGCACACGGTTACGACCATGATTTTCCTGCGACTAGAGCACACGGTTACGACCATGATTGTCCTGCGACTAGAGCACACGGTTACGACCATGATTGTCCTGCGACTAGAGCACACGGTTACGACCATGATTGTCCTGCGACTAGAGCACACGGTTACGACCATGATTGTCCTGCGACTAGAGCACACGGTTACGACCATGATTGTCCTGCGACTAGAGCACACGGTTACGACCATGATTGTCCTGCGACTAGAGCACACGGTTACGACCATGATTTTCCTGCGACTAGAGCACACGGTTACGACCATGATTGTCCTGCGACTAGAGCACACGGTTACGACCATGATTGTCCTGCGACTAGAGCACACGGTTACGACCATGATTGTCCTGCGACTAGAGCACACGGTTACGACCATGATTGTCCTGCGACTAGAGCACACGGTTACGACCATGATTGTCCTGCGACTAGAGCACACGGTTACGACCATGATTGTCCTGCGACTAGAGCACACGGTTACGACCATGATTGTCCTGCGACTAGAGCACACGGTTACGACCATGATTGTCCTGCGACTAGAGCACACGGTTACGACCATGATTGTCCTGCGACTAGAGCACACGGTTACGACCATGATTGTCCTGCGACTAGAGCACACGGTTACGACCATGATTGTCCTGCGACTAGAGCACACGGTTACGACCATGATTGTCCTGCGACTAGAGCACACGGTTACGACCATGATTGTCCTGCGACTAGAGCACACGGTTACGACCATGATTGTCCTGCGACTAGAGCACACGGTTACGACCATGATTGTCCTGCGACTAGAGCACACGGTTACGACCATGATTTTCCTCTTTCGCCTCGGAAGATTTGCATTTGAATTCATCATCATCATCTAGTGCCGTCTCCGCATCGAAAGTTGGTTACCATGGACCGTCATTCCGCCCTGTCTCTTGCTTTTATGGTGCAGGTTGTCAAAGGCTGACTTGTCCATAAAAAAAAAAAAATCTGTCTTGTTCTAATTGTGTTTAGTAGTTCTCTTTTAATTTTTAGTTCTTTTAAAACTTCATCCTTTGTTCTATTTTCTTTCCATCCAATTCTACCTATTCTTCTATAAATGCATATTTCAAAGGTTCAAATTTTATGTTCCGTTTTCTTGTCTAATGTCCATGTTTCTGCATCATACAGGAGTATTGAGTAGATACAACATTCTGCTATTCTTAGTTTTAGCCCTGTTGTTATTTGTTTTGATGTTAATATATTTTTCATGACATTAAAATTACTTGTTGCCATTCCCATTCTTTTGTTTATTTCAGTTTTACATTTTCCATCACTGGTTATAGTATGTCCATGACAGTTGCAGCTCTGAAATGTCTCCAGGTCTATTCCTTCAACTTTGATATTCACTTGTAGGTTTTGAATATTATCTTTGCTTATGATCATAGTTTTAGTCTTTTTAATATTCATATCTAATCCATATTTTTTGCCAATCATGTTTATTTCATTAAGTAATTGTTGTAGAACTTTAGGATTGACTGCTAGTAGTACAGTATCATCAGCTAAGATAATCAATAATCGAAGATTTGCTGATGATACTGTATTACTAGCATTTGAATTAATAGTTATTTATTATTTTCTTCAGTCTAAACCACATAAACTACAACTCGCGCGATTTTGTCTATTACTGTGTGCTAACAGCGTATTTTTTCTTAGGATTATGCTGTATTAATAAGAAGCACAGATGTACAATTGTGTCTATAAGTTTATTCCTGACTGACTTGTTATGGTAACCTGAGTCTAATATAACACAATCTCGTTTCATTCCAGGCCGGACACTCTTAAGTCGATCCAATAGAAGTGGACCTCACTCGTTAAGTTGGGGAAGGTGTTAACAACAAGCAGAAGCACTGAGGTCTTCACTGGGCTCTAGAACTCTGTAATTTAGCACGGCATTTCCCAAAGACATTTTCTATTACACCTTACTATTTTACTATATAACGTATTCATGTCAATGACATCATTTCTACGAACCTTCAACATATAAAACGGTTGGAGCATCACAAGCTTAACATTATTTCACCATGTCTACCTCAATAATTTGAGAAGCACTCCCGGAGATCACTCAGAAAAGCAATGCTAATCACATGACCTATTACTTAATTTTGCTTCTGAGTATTTTCTGTTCTTCCAATTAAAATTCTCAGCTCACCACAAAGAGTGAGTAATATTATTACGACCTAATTTCCTATTTTCATTTAACTTCACCATGTTTATTTTCCCAATTTTCAATTTACAACAATTCGTATTCTTATTTTTATGACGACGACAACCATCACTTTGCAAAAAATAACCAATGAATCTCACACTGACTTTAACAGCCTCTAATGGCCATTTATTTAGTTTTAATGAATAAAAGGACACAGAAATATGAATTCCAGAGGGAATAAGAATGTTGTGCTGTTGCTAGTGTAAAATTAATTTAGCAGAAGCGATTATTTCTCTTTTAACACGTTTAGATTGTCATAGTTATTTGTTAGCGTGACTGAACTAGGGAAACCTAACTAAATAATCACAACGTCAATTAGCACTTGAATGTTGATAAAGCAAGATGTAGAACTTGGCTCACAACTAATAAGCAGCAGTTAAGCAGAATAAATGACCCATTTGCTAAAATTGATATTCGTGAAGGAAGAAGTGTGTGTTTATGTTTATAACATTAAAGGGGACACATGTTTGGTCACGTGGTTTATGGATCAGAAAAAAACGCTGTATTAATTCGGAGATAAATAACGCAATTAAAAAAATAAATACGCTAAAAGATATGTGTCAGTGATGGCTTGATCTTGTCGAGATGACACAGCTGCTTCGATCCCATCGATCTAACTGATAACAAATATTGACATTTAATTGGTTTTAATGAATTGATTTAAGGAAACTAATAAACAAAAGTTAATTAGAAAAGATCTATGATTGAATGTATGCACAATTATCATTATTTCACTCATATTGTTGGGGGATTATCACTGGGTTGTTGATAGGATCATCATTACTGCACACCGGTCGAAACTATAGGTGTTCCGATGTCCTCTTGGAGAATATCTAGAAAATCCAAGAAGAACCTTGACTAACATGCACGAACTCCATCGCACGGTCCGAAATCAACGGTGTGGGCAGGTTTTGCTAACAATTTTTCCCTGAGAGCGGCTGAATCTTGTGGCCAACTTTTTCAATGTTAACTACCAAGAGTTCTTGAACGTGAGCGAGGGTAAATGGGAGCTCCCGTTTATTGCGTGAGCGAGGGTAAACGGGAGCTCCTGTTTATTGCGTGAGCGAGGGTAAACGGGAGCTCCCGTTTATTGCGTGAGCGAGGGTAAACGGGAGCTCCTGTTTATTGCGTGAGCGAGGGTAAACGGGAGCTCCTGTTTATTGCGTGAGCGAGGGTAAACGGGAGCTCCTGTTTATTGCGTGAGCGAGGGTAAACGGGAGCTCCTGTTTATTGCGCGAGCGAGGGTAAACGGGAGCTCCTGTTTATTGCGTGAGCGAGGGTAAATGGGAGCTCCTGTTTATTGCGTGAGCGAGGGTAAACGGGAGCTCCTGTTTATTGCGTGAGCGAGGGTAAACGGGAGCTCCTGTTTATTGCATGAGCGAGGGTAAATGGGAGCTCACAGTTTATTGCATGAGCGAGGGTAAACGGGAGCTCCTGTTTATTGCATGAGCGAGGGTAAACGGGAGCTCCTGTTTATTGCATGAGAGAGGGTAAATGGGAGCTCACAGTTTATTGCATGAGTGAGGGTAAACGGGAGCTCCTGTTTATTGCATGAGCGAGGGTAAATGGGAGCTCCTGTTTATTGCGTGAGCGAGGGTAAACGGGAGCTCCTGTTTATTGCGTGAGCGAGGGTAAACGGGAGCTCCTGTTTATTGCATGAGCGAGGGTAAATGGGAGCTCACAGTTTATTGCATGAGCGAGGGTAAACGGGAGCTCCAGTTTATTGCATGAGCAAGGGTAAACGGGAGCTCCTGTTTATTGCATGAGCGAGGGTAAATGGGAGCTCACAGTTTATTGCATGAGCGAGGGTAAACGGGAGCTCATGTTTATTGCATGAGCGAGGGTAAATGGGAGCTCCTGTTTATTGCGTGAGCGAGGGTAAACGGGATCTCCTGTTTATTGCGTGAGCGAGGGTAAACGGGAGCTCCTGTTTATTGCCGGTATCCTGAAGAGCTATAATCTGAACCACTGCTTAAAGAGATAAGGGGAAAATAACGTAACATTACAGGGTATTATGGGTAAACAATATATGCAAGGGCCACTATGAAGTGCTCATGTTTGCGCTCAAGAACAAATGAATAATGATAGGAGGTAAATGTTAGAGTCGGACAAGCCATGTACTCATTGGAGACGATGCCACACACTACTATATAAGACAATATGACAGATAAAAATGTAATAGACTATAATAAGAAACTCTTTATACAGATCTTAACAACAGGAGGAAATCTGATCATCAGAAGTGTCCCCCTCGAGCAAGTGTTTGTGTCCTCTAACTTCTTGACATTCTAGGGAAGGTGGTGCGTGGTTCCCATGCGTCGACCTCCTGCTGCCATGAACTTGAAGGCTCACACTCTATTCCACATAAAATAACTAAACTTATTCAGCGCAACACTTGTGATCGAATCTAATGTACATACCCGGTCGTACACGACTGTCTTAGCTTTAACTTAGCATTGATCTTCGTGGTGGCAGTCATCTAAGATCGCTTGCTATTCTGCGTGACGTCCTTGTATACTCTCATGGTTAAATTAATAGAGTTATTGTTGCCTCTAGACTTGTCTAAACGTGCTTAAGTTTATACGAGGAAGGAACAATTTCTGCTGATTAAAACAAGCTATAACTACCTTAAACGGTATATTTAGACAGGCTCATACATAACACAGGCTTATACATAACATAGGCTTTTACATAACATAGGCTTTTACATAACATATTCTTCGTCTGTAGATATTATGTTGTGTTTTGGCATAATTATACAAGGCAATATAAGAAGGGGGTAAAGCAAAGAAATGCAAATGAGTGCATAAAAATGCGAAGCTGCAGTAACGCTGAATGTGAGGAAAAATTAAAAAATAGAAAAAAATGGTATGTTAGAAGCTTTATGTGATTGAAAATTATTTTCTTTAACATATTTCGATTATTTTTGTTTTGGGTGTTTCGTTAATAGTTTTACTTACAAATCCGTGTGTGTGTGTTTTTTTTTTTTGGTTCCTGCTGAAGGCCTATTGGGCCGAAACGTCGTTTAATCTGTGTCGTCCACTAATCACGTAAATCAATATAAGAAGGTAGTTTGCCATTCCTTTCCTTCGAAGCAATGACTGTACTACTCGGAGATCGCTGCCATTGTCTCTATACATGAGATCCTCTGCCTGCCATCACGGAGTGATGAATAATCTAAATGATCTAAATACTAGATAGTTTGGTGTCATGGCATGGCAAACAGTCAACAAAACAACTGATACGATGCACCGTAGATAGAAAATTGTGGAAGGACATGATCGCCTACGCCAACCGATATGGCACATGATGATTCTTGGTCTAAGATTAGCTCTACTTGTTTTGTCCGCTTTTGTTCAATTCTGTATGCTTTAAATGCATTGCCAAGTGGTAGTAATGATTTACATTTGTTCTTTGTTTTTGATGTCCGTGTTAGACAGTGATAACTTAATTTAGTGTGTGAGAGCGAGAAAATTGTCTTTTATCGCAGGTGTTACGTTCTGAGATTTCAATTGAGTGGCTAGCGAGTGGGAGAGTGGTTGCTTTTGTGAAGCGCAGAAGTGTCTTCAGCTTTGACATAATTCTAGCGTTTAAGTTTGATATGTTGCACTTGATTTATGTTATGTATGTAGTTTTACTAGCACTGCCACGCAATGTCTTTATATGACTTTTAATAGCACTAGTCAGTGCACATGTATGACTTTACTTTTCCTAATATCAGTCAATGTACGCGTGTTGTCTTCATGAACATCAGTTAGTGTCCATAATTTAAGGAACATGCAAATAATTGCAGTGCTGCAGTAAAGCTGGCAGTAAGGAGCATGTGGTGAAGTGTAACGTATACTCCTACAAGGTATGGTGATAGTTTAACTGATAAAGCTGTCACCATATCGTGTACATCACACCCAACGACTTGCTCCATAATTTACTTTTACTAACGTCAGTAAATGTCCATTTCTTACCCTTACTAGCATAAATTACATTTACTAGTACCAGTCAATGACCAAGTGTTATTATTACTAGAATTAGATTGCTCACAGCATAAATCTGATTTATATTATTGGTAAGAAGTAAGATATTTAAAGTATTTATTAAGTTTAGTTTTTATAAGCTGAATATAGTATGGGCCACAGAGATGGAATTTTTCAGATGATGTTGCAAGTTCATCGGACAACTAAAAAGATCAACGAGGAAATTATCAAAGAGGCCAACACAAAGAGCGAGTTCATAAAAAACAGAAAGAAACAGTCATCATTTTATGAGCACATCATGAGAAGAGGAAAGTTGGAGTATTTGATTACAACTGTGTCAACATACAGGGAAAAATAGATCGCGGACGACGAAGAGAGAATATGCTTGGTGATAGCTTGGTGATAGTTTGGATGATAGCTTGGTGATAGCTTGGTGCCATGGCATGGAAGACAGTTAACACCATATATGACACGATGAACTGTGGATAAATAATTGTGGAAGGACATGATCGTCTAAGCCAAACGTTATGAACCATGATGATGATGATGAATTTAGCACGAGACTTGTTGAACGCGGCACGAGGTCGACGCCTGGGAGTCTTGGTCAAGGAGACCCCCCCTCCCCCTCCCACCTCAGAGAGTCATGAAGCTAAAGGGCCGAAACACTTGCTCGGATCTCGGTAGCCTAGTTGGGAAAACCACGCAAATGGACTACCGATGTTCGGACAAACCGACTAGACTACCGACGTTCGGACAACCCGACTAGACTACCGACGTTCGGACAACCCGTGTTCGATTCCAGCTGGGAGCAGTGTGAATTGTACTTGTGGTTGGAAAAAAAAATACACCCACGGTCGACCCAGCCGTTGGCAAAAATGGGTACCAGGGTATTACCCTGGGAAGGTGAGGAATGTCGCCTCGCATCTGAATTTCGATGCTTGAGGCGACACTATTCAGATATCTCCGAACATTTCTGGATAGGCGGCCGAGCACATATGGGTGTAAACTCGCGTGCTAAGACGCCGGTTCAAGTCTCGTACTTTACCTTTACATTTACTTTCTCGGAGGGCTTCTGATAATCAAATTGCCTCCTGCTGCGAAGCTCTGTATAAAGAGTTTTCTATTACTACTTATTCCTATTGCTAGTTTTGACAACTCGTGGCCGTGCAATAACTTACTTGACTGCGGTAAGACAATAACACTCAATAAATCTGAGCACTTTCTCAAGTCTGTTTATCAAGTATTCAAGATTGCCTCAGATTTTTATGCGAAAATGGCATTTTCCATTACTTGTTGATATTTTAGAGTAAGTCGGTACGATCACATTAACGTATTTCTATTATCAATATAATTTATTTATTTTGTAAGCAAATTGTAAATGGTTCTTATTATTTAGGAAGTATACTGATAATGATGCTAAGTTGGTGATCTCAAATATAACTTGACTGGTGATTATACAACATACCGACAATAACACGGAAAGAATATGCAATGATATCTTCGCATGCATATGTAGTCGCCAGCTCAAGTTCATAAAAAAGATGGCTGTTTTAAAAAAATACTGTTTAAATAATCTCTTTAGAAATTCTGTTTAGAGGATGGTGAAACATTGAAGAGGAAGTTTTGGGTTCTTAAACTAAATTATTCAACTGTGCTGATTATCTGCTCTGACAGGAAAGACTGCTGAAGCTAGTGCTGTTTCAGATATTCACGTTCAGGAACTCATAACCTCGTGCTAAAACATGCTGTAAGCTGTACAAATGGCTATCCATGATCCTTAAAGCGGTGGAACAATGTTCTATCGCGGGACAAGCTTAGAAAATCTCATAATTTATGTTCACAAATAGTGGTTCTCACATTGCAGTGTTAATGTTCGTGCATCATAACAACATAGCATGGGTCTCAGCTTTCTAAACGCGCTGTCAGAATGGACAGAATAGAGTAATACCATTTGACCACCCAGGAAGTAACATATCTGACATGTGGCAGGGTACATAACTCTAATCTATAACGTTGCAGTCACATTTGAATATACAAGAGAAGTACTGATACGCAGAATGTAGCTGTTTCTATGATGGATTAATATTAGCGGGGCAGTTATTGCTTAATTATAAGAGAAAAGTCTATGCATACATTTAGTATTTACTATGTTCTAATGCTCCTCTCTTGGTCTTTTGTTGTTATTGATGACAAAGATAAACATTAAATATGGCAAGTAGTTATCTTTAAGAGAGCCGCATCCATTTTATTTTA